>VYZV01028657.1:176127-195130 GCA_013401275.1 Pandion haliaetus | reverse complement strand
GTAGTCAATTAAATTGATTTTGTTTCTTCCCCAAGTTGAGCCTGCCTTTTGCCCGTGACCGTAAGTGGGGAGTGATCCCTCCCAGTCCTTGTCTCGACCCACGAGCCTGCCTTTGGATTTTCTCCTCATCCCAATGTGGCCGGGGCGGGGGTGGAGGGGGGTGAGCGAGCGGCATCCTGGTGCTTTGTTACCGGCTGGGCTGGAACCGAAAGCACGACAGATAGATATGTGGTTTTACATATGTGTTAATGAATATTTTAATATCTTGATTCTTTATTTACACAGACACTACAGAATCCATGGTACCTCCGTGCCCCTGCCTCAATGGTGATGTCTGTCAGGACGGAGCCTGCATGTGCCCAGAGGAGTGGGTAGAAGCTCTTTGTGAGATAGGTCAGTACAAGCCAGGCAGCATGGGCAGGTGGTGACATTTCTGGGAACCCCTCTGCTTCAGGAGGCCCCTGATCTTTCCCCCCCTGGCTGAGACTTGCTCAGCAGGGTTGGATCCACAAGCAATGACGTGGCTCCTCTTGCTGGGTGAGGCCATACCCTTTACCCACTTCTGTTGCTCTTTCAGATGAATAATGTATCTGAGGAAGACATTACAGGTTTCAACTCTCTGTGGCCTGTTTCTAGCCAATTTGGCCTTTGTTTGAATTCCTCTGTTTGAAGATCACAGTGACTTAAAAATCTGATTCAGACGTCAGTGGCCAGTATTGCCATGTCTGGATCTGCCAGTGTTTAAGGGACACCACCCAGCTCAGCACCCTGCAGGACAATGCCTGTCCTCAGCTCCGGCTGCCCCTGGCGCTGGTTTTGGATGAGTCAAATTTCCTATGCCTGGCATAGCACTGGCCTGGTTGACTCCCATTTCAGTCCCCTCTGCCGCAGCATGGCATCTCTGCACTGCCATAACTGGGGCGGGTTCTCCCAGCTGATGCGATGCCAGAAGGTTGCCAGCTCACCAAGCCACAGTATCTCCAGAGCTGGTAAGATCCTCAGCTCACGGTTTCGAAGCCAACACTGTGGCCAGTGTGACACATGGATACGCCATCATGTGTCAGCTGTGCCTTTGTCAAATGAACTCACATGTTTGGTCAGAAGGGCATCAAAAGATCTGCAGCTTATCCAGGAAAATATTCTTGGTGAAGACTGCTAGGTAGATGGAAACTTCAGGTCCCCCATGTCATTTCCCTTATGACAAGATGGGTAGCACATCCCACAGACAATGACAGATTGGATGGGTTCATGATGGATTGGAACATTTGGGCAAAATGTTTCAGAGAAGTTGGCTTAAATAAAATAATGATGGCTGGGATTTCAGCACTGGAAACAAACCATGATGATGACTCTGTAATTCCCTATGTTCACTCCTCTGGTATTCTGTATTTGATTTGCTGTGAATTGCCTTAAAGAATAGGTTTTAATAACTATGATTATTAAAATACATGAGGTAAGAATGTTTGGACAGGCATCATTAACTTGAAATAATAACAAACATTATTGTATTTACAAAGTCTGAATTTTAGTCTGTTTTTCTGAGGAACATTTATACTGCCCACCTGTCTCTTGCTCCACCTTCATGGTAACTTTAACTTGCTGACCAGTTTCAACTAAATTCACTAGATGGTTACAGATCTTAAAGGTCTTGAGATCCTATGAGTTTTGCACATATGACCACTTGGGTACAGAAGACCAACCCTGTAAACACCTCGCAGAGAAAAAGGCAAGGAAACTTATGCTGGCAGTGAGGAGATGGGGGCCACATGGCCAGTCAATCCAGTCTAGCCACTAAGAAGCATAGCTCTAAACTACTCTAAACTACTCATCACATTTGTCTCCTCTCCACCAGCTAACAAAATAAAGGTGTATATTTTATGTGTTGGGAATCTGAAGATAGATGTAGGACACGGGGGCGGGGAGGGGGGCGCTGAGGCATGATGCAGCATAAAGGGTGTGGGAACACAGTGCTAACGGTGTTAGGGAAGCTGGAAGGAAGTGCAGTCGGGTGTTGGGGGTATAGAGGAGGTGATCTGGTTTATTGCCAGCAGGAAACAGCAGGGCATATAGGGTAGACAACTTTTGTAAACCACTTACTTTTGTTCCAATGGTGATGGAAAATTTCCACTTGGTTCATATTTCATTCCTTTTGTACATTATGTCATGGTTACTTTCCTTCACAGATCATGACAAAGGGCCTGGTTTTCTTCCTACTTGGGATTTCTTTGGGGTTTTTTGTAATTCTGGAGCAATTCTACTGAAGTAAAAATATTTGCAATAATTTGAGAATTGCATCAGTGGGAAAAAAAGCACCAAACAATTTTATTTCAGATGGAATCTCTTTTGTAAGTCCAAACCCAAGTAGTACAGATATGTATATAAACCAGCCCAAAACACTTTCAGATCAAGGCCTGAATAACTAGAAAGATAAAAAGTAAAGCTTGAATAGGTACTCATGTATCAATGCATATGTATTCATGCGTGAATGTAGCAACTTATTCCTGGCTTTCATCTGCCAGAAGGAAGGCAGAATCACCACAAAAGTATTCAAATCCATGGGTCTAGACAGGATTCATTCAAGACTGCTGAAAGACCTGGCCGATGTCACTGCGGGGCTGCTATCTGTCACCTATGGTGGTCAAGGGAGGCCACAGGGAACTGAAAAAAGGCCAACATTATGCCCACCTTTAAGAAAGGCAAGAAGGAGGACTGGGGAACCATAAGCCAGTCAGGCTTACCTCAGCCCCTAGAAGTATTATGGAGCATGTCCTCTTGGAGTCTACCTCCATGCGTGTGAAAGACAAGAAGATAATCTGGAACAGCATGGATTTATGAAGGGCAAATCATGTCTTATCAACCTGACTGCCTTCTGTATGAAATAACTGGCTATGTAGACAACAGAAGAGCAACAGATGTAATATACCTTGATTTTAGAGGCGCCTTTGACGCCATCTCTGTCAGCATTCTTGTTTGGTAGGTGAAGATGTACAGGTTGGGTGAATGAAGCATTAACCAGGTTGAAAATTAACTCAACACCCAAGCACAAAGGCTTGGCTCAATCAGTGACTTGATTGGAATATTGTAAAAGTAGAGTAACCTGCTGGTCGATACTAGGACCAGTATCATTTAATGTCTTTATGAAAGACCTGAACAACGACACAGCATGCCCTCTCAGCAAATCTGCGGACAATACTGAGCTTGAGAAGGGGCGGAGGTATTATTGACACAGTTAATGGCAGAGCTTCGATGCAGAAGAACCTTGAGAAACCTGGGGATCATGCCAACAGAAACCTCACAGTGTCCAACAAGGACAAGTGCTGAACTCTGTGCCAGGGACATTGGTATGGACCAGGAACTTGCTGGCTGAGGAACAGCCCCGCTGGAAAGTACCTGGGAGTGACGGTGGCTGCCAAGTTCAGTATGAGCCAACAGCATGTGTTCATTCCAAACAAGGCAGAGCAGCTGTGCTATGTGGAGGGAGACAGGTTGACGGACACCATTACCCGAGCCAACAGCATGTGTTCATTCCAAACAAGGCAGAGCAGCTGTGCTATGTGGATGGAGACAGGTTGACGGACACTATTACCCTCCCCTTCCTGGCTCTAGTGAGGCACCACCAGGAAATACGTGCTTAATTTTGCCCCCTACACTGCAGGCTAAAAAGACTGGGAGAAGCTGGAGAGGGTCCAGCAGGATGCTGCGAGGCCGGCGAGGGGCCTAGGGCAGGTGGCCTACAGGGAGCATTTAAGGGAGCTGGGTTTGTTCAGCGTGCTGAAGAGGAGGCTGAGGGCAGAGCTAACCGCAACCTCCAGCTAACTGAGCGGGAGTTGCCAAGACCATTGAATCTAAACTCCCCTCCATAGCACCAGAAGGTAAAGCAAGGGGCAGCAGTTAATTGCAGTTTGAGAGGCTGAGATGGAGCATGAAGAGAAATGTTTTGGTTAGAAAGGTAGCGAAGCATGTCACTGGAACATGTTTCCCTGGGAGGATGTGGAGCCTCTGGCCTAGATGCCCTCCAGAGGTTCCTGCCACCTCATGTTTTTGAGACATCTCGCCCTGCTAATCACCTCCTGGCAAGTGAGATTCAGGTACGATGCTGTAAGGCAGACCTAATCTTTGCAGAGTCATGGTGTCCTTACTTGTTCATCACTGTTTCTACAAAAGGAAAGTATCACTGTGTCACAGGAAACTGAGACCCTATAGAAAACAAGACCCAGAGAAAGTTACGTGACTTGGCAAGGAAACCTGTGCCAGAACACGGAGAACACTCCAGGTCTCCTGAGCCCCCCTCAGGACCCCGACCACAAGTATGCATCTTTGACTTAGTCCTGCTAATGGGACATAGTCATCTGAAATGTGGTCCAAATTAGAAAAAGTTAGCAAAACCAGGATGTTGCAAGTCCTAAGACCAAGCAAAAATTTTCAGCCTGTGTGTTGCAGTACTTTTTTCAAGTGTTTGCAGCATTGCAAGGTAAATTTCCGTTAAGTTATAGTGGTATGGTATGACATAAGAATGCTATAGGCTGCTATACTGGGTCAGGCCATGGGTCCACTGAGCTCATCATCCTGCCTTTAGATGTAGCCAGCACCAGGTGCTTAGACAAGGTGTGGGGTTTGGGTTGGCCACCCTGCCCTGTTCCAGCAGGCAGCTGGGCAGCGACTTCCTGCGCCAGAAGCCACATCCGACCCATCATGCTGCAGAGTCACCAAAGGACCGTCCTCCATTAATTGCCCAAACCCCATTTGGAGCAAATGTGTATTTTTGCCCCCTGCTGTATTCTGTGGCACTAGGTTACCAAATCTGACTTCTGCCTGGGTAACAAGACTCTGGAAGTGAAGCTTTATAATATTGTACAAATTTTCTAGAAGCAAGGCAGTGAAAATAGGAGAGATGGCAAAAAGTATGGGCTTTTAGGGTTTCAGTGACTTCATAAATATCACTTGTAGCAGTTCAGCAGCTTGGGTTTAGACAAGATTTACCCAACTGCTTTTATTTCCTTTAGGGCAAAAGATTCAATGAGCTTCTATTGTCTCAATACTATTTTATCTTTGAAAATTGGTCCTTGTACTAAAAATATTTGATCTGGATATATGTTTTTTCTTCCTTCTGTGCAGTTAATTTCTGTGAAGCCAGTGCTTGCACAGTGAACATTTCTGAAAGCATTATAAAACCCCTTACTTTTGAACAGATTATAGTGGGTAAATATGGCAACTCCAAAGAAAAATGCAAACCTGATACTATGAATGGTATGTGTTTCTTTCCTTTCACTTCTATGTCCCCAAAGTAAATGTAAGGTTTGTGAAAGATGTCAGATTATTTGACCAGATGAGAGGTCGGTGTTTGAAGCCAGAAAAGCATAGCTCAGGCAGCAGGAGCACAAACCTTTCCACACAGCTTTCCACCCAAAATGCAGACAATTTAAGGTATGCACGCCAGGTCATATCCATGCCTGTCTGGGACTGGGCTGTGAGTCAGTTAATACCTGCTCCTGAACAGCCTTTTGATTGAGAAATAATCTATTTATATCCTACTGTTTAGCATTAGGATTCAGGATGCTTTCCATCAACTGTGGTTCCATGAACTGTCTCAGCTTTCAGAGAGCTTGTAGAGAAGTAAGGGTTGCATGGCTGCTCCACGTGCCCTTCTGCATTTCTTTCACAACATATAAGCTATGTTTTTCAGGACATGATAAAAAGTCTTTCTGATAGCTCAGCGCTGATGCCTGTGCCTCCCGTCTAAAAGATGTGTTTCTGCAGCTCTAGCATAACGAAACCTATCTGAATTTGGCATGAATAATGTCAGCCACTCTGACAAGACTGTGTATATGAGTATAAAACACATATTCTAAAAAGAACAATAACTTGTTAAATAATACACAGTCCCTCTTAACACTGAAAGACAAATATTTTACATGCAAACAGAAAATAACATTGGATAGGATGTTACACCCATAGTACAGTTTTAATTCCCAATGAGATCATGTACTTGCGAGTGAGCGCTTCTGTACTAAATGCGTACCTTTCTGCTTTTACAAAATTACAGGTAACACTTCAATGGCAATCTGGATGTGCTCCAGAGAATGGAGAACTCCTACATTAGAAATTCCCCAAATTCTGAATTGTAATGAAAAGCTGGACTCCTTAGCATCACAAGTAATCTTAAATTACTATTTAAACAGTGTCTGAGATTCTGCACCATCCCAAGAAAAAAAAAGTGTTAGGAAATTGAGGCAGGAAATATATATGCATGTTAATTTTCTTAAAACTTTGCAGAAAGCAAAATGAACAACCAAAGCCTTTTTCAGTGGCATTCCTGGCATATGCCTGCTTTGCAAATGGCCTGAATTTCCAACGGTGATTATTTTATTTTGCTTGGTTTTGCCTGAACACAGCATCCCATTTCATATTTCTTAACTGGTCTGCAATTTCCTCAGTCAGGTTCCCAGTTCACAGCAAATGTCTCTGCATGGAGGCAATGCTGGCCCAGGATACCAAATCAGGGAGAAAGTGGAAGGGATTTGGAGAAGACTGGCATGAGGGAATGAGGTGATGCTGACACTAACACGTTAAGAAGGATTTAGAGTGAAGCCTTTCCTTTGAGTCCTATGATCAGCTGAACATGGACGAAACAGTTCTGTCCCTCAAGAATTCAAATTCAAACTCTCTTGTATGAATGACAAACTCTTCCTGATAAAATCCATAAACCCCTAAGCCTTGCTTTAAGGCTTAGCTCTGCCATATGTGCAAAACATGGAGAGCTGAACGTGACTAAGTACATTACAGACAGTGACTGCTTTTTTCCTGCTTCTGCACTTTGTTTCCTTATCACTAGTCCCAAATAAAANAAAAAAAAAAAAAGAAAAAAGAAACCAGCTGCAGTCCCTTTAAATACGAGAAGTTCCTTTCATCGTGCATTTTTGCTTGACTATTGTACCTTCAACCCACTGCTTCACCTGCCTGGATCCTTTGATGGGAAACCCTTGAGCTCAGTATTGTATTTTCCTAGTACCTAGCTTTCACTAAATGGCTCAAATGTCAAATCTTCTCTAAAGTAATNNAGCGTGAGAAATGACTTGGGGCGAGGTGAAAAGGGAGGAGGAGTTGTTCATGGTAGGGGTCTGGAGCCCAGCTTTAAAAAGATGTTACTCCTCTTAAATAGAAATATTTACTCTGAATATAAGGTCGTGCTAAAAGTCAGAAGTAAGAATAGCGAGAACGGGCGTTCACGATCCGCTGTTTGTTCATGGTGCATTTTCAGATGTTTTCTTCAAGTCAAATAATATCATCTCCAGTAATTATAAACGCAAATTTCCTTCGTCCCTATGCAACACATTCACCTGTCTTTCCTACCATTCCAAGCTTTACAAACCCTTCAAAGCTGCATGATTGAATTAATCTTGACTTTGATAGCTTTCCAACACAAGCAATTGGAGAACAATTCAGTTACTGAAGTTATTCATTTAAGCAATTCAGTCACTGGATTAGGAAAGGGATGACTTGACACACTGTTTAGTTGGTCTCCATAGCGTACAAAGGAAATTCTCCTGATGATTAGCAGATTTTCCGTTTCTTTAAGTCTTATTGTTACCTAGCTATACCTGCATATAACATATGGTTAATGCCTCACCTTTTTTTGTGTTTAGACTCTTAAGATAGTATAGCCATTTACACTCTACCCATTAAGTGCTAACTGACTCAAACCGGACCCAACCAGCACTTCTAGCAATTCTTATTAGTATCTCCAGATGCCACATCTACATGGGGTAAGGGCGGTCTGCCATTTCTGTTGCATTTCATGTCCCCTACTGCCTCGCTGATGTCTCTGTTACTACCCTGGCCAGGCAGTTGACAACACAGACCCAGCACTGTATTATTGCTACACTGGTCCATGCTAGATGTTGAGGTGTTTAGTTCATTACTCTCAGTTAATACCAGACTTTAAAAATGTGTAACAGTATTCCACCACCTGCATGACCTTCTTTTCATTTTCCTGTATGCCCTGTACCCTGGTATTACAATAGCTAATCAGTTACCTTGCTTCTAGCCAGTTATGCCTGTTACGTTGGTGTCTTCATTTAAGGCTAGTCATTTCAGTCCACTGTCTTATCGCTTAGACTTTTAGCATTCATGTAGACACATGTATGTTGTTCCTCAGGTTCTCTTCTTGCTATCCTACTTAAATGTTACTCTGCTTTCTGTTGCCTATTTGATAGTTTCTATACTCTATTGCCTTCTGTTTATAAAATGTCTGTAGAGAACAGCTGATTTCAAAGCACCTTGATTATAGAGCGACGTGAGTTAGGTACACTGCTTGTACTACAGTTTTATTGTGAGTGACTTAAATACAATTGCAGCAAACTTCCTTGGTGGATGTGCCTGTGATTAAAGGTATCATGTGATTCCCCCTTGAACAAGGAGCAAAGTCATGCCAACAGAGTTGCAGTTATTGTAGATGAATGCATGTTTCTCATCCTGCTTGCGCTAATGTAGATTTGGAGCAATTCATCAAGGTCAATGTATTTAAGATTGTAAGAGCTTCCAGACTCTCCCTTGAAGACTGTTTAGAAATACCTGTCTTATGCTATTTCACCTCTTAACACTGAAGAAAAAGATTCTAAAAAGAGCAGAGTGGAAAAAAGCAAATGCATCCCAACTGCTGTTGGATACGGCCCAGTCCTAAAAGGTGCTGGGTATTCTCTGTTCTAGTTGCAACCAGACAAAACTGATGGATTTCGTAAGTTGTCTGAGAGTAATGATGGTGTAGAATTCCTCAAACAAGTTATTGCTTTGTTTTCTTTCTGTATTAAAGAGTGCACACTCTAGCTTGCTTTTAATATCAATGGAAATGAGGAAGTACTTTACAGTTTCTCTTACTTTGCTCTACTTTTTTCTCCTATATGTATTCCTACCAATAGGAAAACTCCAAAGTCACCTTTAACGTGGGTGTTAGTGAGTCTCTGTTTCTCTATGCTCATTTTTAACAACTTCTTCATCTCTGGAATTGAAAACCAAAATGCCAGGAAATCACAGCAGCAATACCTCCCTTATGATACCACCAGTAACACCTTACTCACATCTGACACGGTAGATCCTCCCGCAGACTCCTGGTGTACGGCTGTGGCTGTCCTACTGGACTACTTTTTGTTGGTGACATTTATGTGGACAGCACTCAACTTGGCACAGTTGTACTTACTGCTGCTTAGAACCATGAAACCCCTGCCTGGACACTTCCTCATAACCATGTCAGTGATCGGATGGGGTAAGATTTCAAGTCGTATATATGGCAACTCTTACCAAAGTATCAGTACATAGTACATTCAGGGAGAGTTGTAAAGATAGGAGATCAGTAGAGAGCAATTATAATCAACGTCTCTGTTTTAACACAACGTGATTTAATAAATAATCTCCTGTTACTGCTCACACTACTTGTATAAACTGAGCTTGTTTTCGTTGTCCTGATACGGCGCTGAAACCGATAGCTTGTTCACTGGCACAGCAACATAGGTCTGTTGTGTGCAGGAGAAATTTTCACAGTCATCAAGGCATTCAACAATCTGTTTCTGTCAACTAAGTAAAAAATCATTCAGGTACAGTGATTGCGTATATGGACTCAAATTCTTCATTTAGATATTTCTGAGATTCCTCGTGACCTCAGCCAGAGTCTTGCATACGTCCAAAAGCAAGGAGTGACTGACATTATTTGTTACATATTATTTACTAATAAGCAAAGAGCGCATTCTTAAGTCAGTACAGCAATTAGCAGCAACACTGCAAGCTGAAAGGGAACTACTTGGAGGACTGAAGAATGCAGAGAGATGCCCACTAGGTAAAGTAAAAATCTCAGCCTCCTTCAAGAAACTCTTCCAATACAGTGTACAGGAATACACGCCTTTGCCACGTTGTGTACGCAGCTTGTGTGGTTTGTTGTTTCTGATGGCATCTACCAAGCAGTTTTAGATCCTGATTGTTTCATTATTATGTTTTGCATTTGGGTGGAGGTAGAGGCAATTCTTCTAAAACTTTTAGAATTTGCACTGCATGTGCAAGGCAGAAAATGTTCAGCAAAAGCTGTCTGGCTACACCTCACTGTGCTCCATGTACATTCACACGATAGCACAGCATTAGGTTCTTCACTGTGTCCTGTGACGAGTTACACGTGTCCAAAATAGCATGATTCTGACTCGCAGCTTTTCAGCTCTACTTTGAGAGCACAGCAAATATTTGACAGTCTGGAAGATCTCTGTTAGAACTGAAGGAGGAACAGACTTTAAGAAGCATATTTATTTCCCAGATAAAAGCTTGTGCGGGAGGCTCCTTCCCAGGAGATGTGCTGCTTAGTGGACAGGTAGGCAGGAGACATGGAAGAGAGGAAGTGAAGCAAAGGCATCAAGGAGGCAAGCCCACGCTGCCTTGCTTCTCGGAGGGCAAAAGTTACGCTCTGCATCAAGCTGGTATGAAACATAACGGTGCTTGGTGCAGAATTTTCTTAAATTAGTTTCTCACTGCTGACAAGAGGGTAGGGTTGCACAGCTGCGGTAAGGGAGTTAGCTACAGCACAGGAAGGAGTTTGCTCTGTCACCATTGGCATTGGTGCTGGAAGCTGCGCTGAAGCTCTTTAATGGCAAAAGTCAGCAAGTCATGGACATAAGCTGTCCTCAGACAAACAGTGCTCACAACCCTCAGTCCTGCCTTTTCTCTAGGCTATAGAAAACCCACTTAGCTTAGCGCAAGGCAGATGAAACAGAGCTCTTGAAATCTATGGATTTTAGGAGGCAAGAAGTTATTTGTGTTGAGGGGAGGTACGCCTATGCACCCGAACAATAAATAGCTAATGTGTCTCCTATTAATTAGGAATCCCTGCTGTAGTAGTTGCCATAACACTTGGACCTACTTACAGAGAAGGCAAAGATCTAGACTACCGACAGGAGGAATTCTAAGTTCATGTATTACTACAACACTTGCTATCCCACACCTTTTGTCATGGCTTATTATTAATGCAATTCTAGATTTATTGTTGGTATACTATTTTGTATATCTAAGTACTTAAAAGAAAACAAAACTCTTCGGTCACGCTAAACATTCACTACAAGGAATTGCAGTTTCTCCTCACTAAGGATTTAGGGTACTGGATCCACATCTGCCTTGATTCCTCCTGCAAGATCCCCTGTGACTTTAAATGGAAGCTGTAGATGCTCTTAGCCTAGCTGAAATTCAAGACCTTCATTTAAGTGCATGACTGCATTTCAGTACCTAAACTTAATCCTCCTATTTATTTACAATCTTTCTGGCCAACATAACTATATCCCTATTTACCCTATGTTTTTGGTATCGGTATTCATTTTAGTGCCCGCATACCACAGCAGGCTATCAGGCTTACAGTGCACCTTGGTGATAGTGGATGATCCAGAACAAAGGGAGACTTCTTTCAGAAACATAAACACAAACCCCCTTCCACATGGTGGCTATCTTATGACACTCATTTAGGGAGCTTTGACTTCTAACTTGAGATTGTTTGGCAATGAAAAAAAAGAGGTAAAGATTACTGCAGGATAACCCTGTCCTCCTGAAGTTGCCCCTTCAGTTTTTGTTTCAACCTTTGTCCATTATGTCTCCCCTGTTACTCTTTAGCTCTATTATAATATATACACTAAAGATAAACTTGCACATGCTGGCGAGATACCTATTTGGTTACCTATATTGCACCTTATTATATTTCTCTATACAGTTTGTTTGATAAATCATTTTGCATTCCCCAGAGAAAGAGAAGCATGATTGAAAGCCCTCAGTTCTCAAGGAATGGTTGCCTTTCAGAAAAAGGTTAACAAGGCCTAGAAAGCCCTACGAGGTCTTTCAGGATGAAAAGTGGAATATTATTTTGTTTTGTTTTGGTATTCTGAATAACGTGTCTAACAAATCTTTTGAAATGGCCTCTCTTTATATTAAAAGTTGTTGGCTTGCAGCACTGGATCAAAATCAGAATTTCAGTGTGCAAAAGCCCATGTTGTGGTCACTCCTCTTGCCAGTATCACTCATACTCCTGTTTAACATCATCATCTTCATCAAGATCAGTGTGTCTGTGACACGGAAGAAGAATGAGAATTTGACAAGGTGAGATGGCATAGGTCTTCTCAGATCTTTCAGCAAATGTATTCCTTGCTCTCTTGTCACCAGCTCAGACTTTCTTGCCACAAACTCAGATTTTTGACAAAATCTTTTGTTTTAAAGAAATGTATACTTTAAGCAGTCAGAAAATGAATTCCATTGGTGCAATGGGTCAGACTTTGTTTGAGTGCATATCAATGAGCACATTTCAGGCTTTTGCCCCGGTTTTTTTGGTTGCAGTGTCGCTCAACTTGACTTCAGTAAAGGTTATCCCTGATTTAAATCCATATAAGTGAGAGCAGAGCTGGGTCTAACCAAACGAGAATTATGAACTTCTCAGCACATCTGAATGTCGGGCCAGTTCTCTAGCAGCTTTGAAGCAGATTTACTTGCTCAGTTTTTTACATCAACACTTCATGTATTGTCACAGGCTGTGTGTCACAAACTCTCCAGTGTACATTGTATTGTTTAAAAGGGGATTGCTTTAGTTTTTATTAATCCCACAGAACTGATCCGTTCAACAAAACTCTGTACCATTTCTTCATTGCTTTTATGTACAATTTTCACGGTTGGAGCAAAGAAAATACCTTATCTCTGACTCCCCTCAGGCTTGAGAGAAACTGGATATCCAAACTTCACTGGCAGCTGGTTCTTATACTGAAAATTAAGCACATTTGCTCTGAAGTCATAAGCATTCTAAAAAGCTTATAATAGTTAACATGCTTATTTTCAATGCTTCTTATTGCCTTGGTAAACCTCACTTTTTCACTTAAGCAAGATACATCCAAGCTACATACTGCAAACACAGATTGTTCTGATAAACTTGGTTAGATTTCCTTTTCTGGATTTCTTCTCTGGACGATATGTCAAACAAATATAGGGAGGTGTATGTTCTCAACTCACCAGAATAACACATCTTCGCAATACAACCCTGAATAAATAGAAAGTTTAAAGCTCAAAAAGATATTAAAAGGTGTAGAGAAAGATTTAGTAACTTTTTTGAGTGTGTTTCTAGGAATAAAAGGGACTCATTTATGAAAGAGATGATTGGCACTATCTCTATTGTGGTAGTGCTCAGAATTACCTGGATGATAGGCTATCTCATATTAATAAGTCATGAAGAAACAAGTCTTGTTTTCAGCTCTTTGTTCTGCTACCCAGGTAAAGTATTTAGCAATTCTAAGACTAATAATTGAGATAATGAAAAAAAAATTTTGGATTTATTTGTTCTATTGCTTGGTATAGCCTGGGAACTTGTTGGTAAGCAGTTATAGAGATTTAGAATTTTGGTTCAGAAAGGGATGCTATCCTTCTGGTCTGTCATGCATAAAACTCTTCCCATTGTGCAAATCAATGTGGGATTTTATTTCAAGGTCACCACTGAAAAAGACCTTCCTGTCTGAGTGGCTTCTCTTATACCAAATCATACATAAAATTATATTCAGAATGAATATCAGGAAAAAACTTCTGCATCAGCTGTGGAAAAGAGTCCCAGGGAAGTAACTAGAGCTTCCTAGTTTGAGACCTTTATCCAGGAATGATCCTGGATAAAAGCCTACAGGAAAGTGCCTGCCTCTTTTTCCCCTATGGCCCTGCTGGATTCTTGGCTTTATATTCATATAGGGCATATGAAGTATGAAGTACTTGGAGTAATGGCTCCTTCATTACTACACCGCTGAATATTTTCTACAAAACAGCTAATTGGAAATATGTGAAAATCCCCCCATCCCCAAATATTAAGTTGTTTACTATCAGTTTGATCTACTGAAAACTGAGGGCCTGTACACCAGTGGGGATCAGATCTACAAACTCTCTGTGCAAAAAAGTCCTGAAGTGATTTTTACTACACTGATGGGTGGATTATACCCACGATTTAAAACTGAAATAATGAACAGGGAACAGAGATCCATTTATTTAAAACCCTGAGCCGCTTTTTTTATTTTTAACCCAGGATACTCCTGATTAATCCTTGACATGAGAGTTTAGAAGAACAGGTATAGAAATTTTGAAGTCCTGCTTCCCTCCATGTGTGCCTGATTGAAGTGCTGATAGGGCACATCTGCCACATTTAATGCTTCTGGCATGCTCAAGCAGGCCTTACCTTCGTCCTACCCAGCAGAGGCTAATAATACCATCCTGAGACATGCTAGCTAATCTGTCACCATGTGCAAATGAGGCGAGTGTAGTTGCAAATCCATAGTTATATGGAATAATTGTCCTATTGAAAGTACTTTTTGTATTTCAAGGTATTAATATCATTGTTAGTGGTTAGTGAAAATTGTTGTGTGGTTGTTTTTTAAGTCAATTACTGTTGTCTAATCTTTTCTGGTTTTATCAGCAAAATGTTGACTCCACACTTTCATTTACTCTACAGGGACTTCAGATTTGTATTCCATACTGTTTCAGATCACCAATCTTAAAGAAAAAAGTTTCCAAAGTGTTTCCTGTTTTCTGGATGCCTGAGGTACCACTGTATCTGCATTCAAAAACTTAACTACGTTTCAAAATCACAGCTTGCAAACCATTCACAGGAAACTTTCAGATCAACCCAGGCTTTTTCAGAGGATATTTCCTTGTCTACTTTCCCTAACTGGAGTTAGAAACCTGTAAGTACATGAAATATAATCCTGCATTTTTTGGTGGTTTGTTTTATGTAGATCTCGCAGGTATCTTGAATGGTGGACATACTGCTCCAACTGCAGATAGCTCGAGATGGATCATAAGCCAAGACCACCAGGAGTCAAAAGCAGGACCACATGCTAGCAAGACTGTGCAGTTGTTAAGCAGCAATGCAGTGCTAGATCCTTTTGATACTACTTGTACTGCACGTCACTGAGGAAGGTCTTTGAAAGGACTTGAGGTTATGATAGTTTTATATTACAGCACAGATATATAGAAGTTGCTCTATTTATGCCCTTCTCATTTTCCAGGGCTGTTGAACATGTTTACCTAGCCTATGCAGTGTAGCTCTCCTCCCCCTTTCGTAAGAACAATTTCAACTAGAAACCAAAAGGTAAATCAACGAACAGCACGGTTCTTGTTGACTCTGGGTCCAAATTGCACTTACTGCTTCTATAATATGTTGGCTTGGTCTTTCCAGAAGAAAATCTGTATCTTATGATGGTCTTTTAAATTTCCCAGCTAAAACTTCTTTATTATAAATGGTAATTAGGCAAAATAGTCTGCTTTCATAGGAGAAGATGAAAAAAAAAGTTAAACGCTTGAAGAAATAGGCTAGGAAAGAAATTCTTTATAAATACGTAACATAGGTCCTATTCACATCACCCCCAGCATTAGCCTGTGATAGGAAGAATGTTCGCTTCCGGAAGCGGATGGGTGTTATCAGAATAGCAGCTGGAGTGCTTCAGTTAGCACCCTGCTCTGAGCTGACTTTGGGCTGCACCTTTCTCTCTGTCTCTCCGTCCTTTGGCTTTGCGGGGAGCTTGGAAGAGGGGTCCCTCGACCTAGGCGTTAAGAGTTTGGTTTCTAACTTCGGCTATAAGTAAATATAAACCCTCCCCCCTCTCTATCCACCTTTTATTAATATTATTCAGTACAAAGAAGGTTGAAAGCAATGTCTGAGTGAGAGGGGAGAAGAGTTTCTGGGTGTTGAACTGAGGAGTAAGGTGTGCTGCTTTTGGCTGGGATAGAGTTAATTTTCTTCATAGCAGCCAGCACGGGGCTACGTTTTGGATTTGTGCTGGTAACAGTGCGGGTAACACAGGGATGTTTTCATTACTGCTGAGCAGTGCTTACACAGAGCCAAGGCCTTTTCTGCTTCTCACCCCACCCCACCAGCGAGGAGGCTGGGGGTGCACAAGGAGTTGGGAGGGGACACAGCCGGGACAGCTGACCCCAACTGACCACAGGGGTATTCCAGACCATATGGCCGCGTGCTCAGCATATAAAGGCGGGGGAAGAAGGAGGAAGGGGGGAAGGTTCAGAGTTACGGCATTTGTCTTCCCAAGTAACAGTTAAGCGTGATGGAGCCCTGCGTTCCTGGAGATGGCTGAACGCCTGCCTGCCCATGGGAAGTAGCGAGTGAATTCCTTGTTTTCCTTTGCTTGCGCGCGTGGCTTTTGCTTTACCTATTAAACTGTCCTTATCTCTGCCCGTGAGTTTTTCCTCACTTTTACCCTTCTAATTCTCTCCCGCTTCCCACTGAGAGGGAGGTGAGCAAGCAGCTGCGTGGTGCTCAGTTGCTGGCTGGGGTTAAACCGTGACATAAGGGAAGAGGAGTGGACCTTATTGGAGGGAAGCCTACGGTGGCTTGATCACAACCGGTGTGTGAAGTGCAAGCAGCTCTTCCCACTTCGTGACTCTGAGCAAATTGGTAAGGCCCACCGTAGTGGGTTCTTGTCTAACAAATGGGAACAGTTATACTGACTCATCCCATTCTCTACTGTGTGAGAAAAAAGCCCAAGAAATTTAGACAGGTAATTGTTAAAAACTGTATTTCTTTATTCTGTTATCCGAACAAATCTATTTGTATGTTTTACCATCTCTGGTTTTAATAAAATAAGAATACCATGTTGAATTTTAAATAATCTGGTTTAAAAAGCGTGGTCAGATTTACCTCCCACTTCCATTTGTTCTGAAAATGAATGTGGTGTGTTCTGAAAACTTCCAAGCTGCTCCAAGTAAGTTCATGGGCGTGATCAAATGCGATGGCTGAACATTTAGGGATAGCACCTCTGAATACACGGGGCACCGTACATGAGACTTTCTGAATGTCTTCATAGAAGTGTTTCAGCGGTCCCAAAAAGTTCTCCACGTCTTAGAAAACTGTGCTCTCTTTATGAAGCAGAAAATAAGTCTTCTATAGCATTGATAAGCCTCCAAAAAGAGGAGTCACATCAGATACAAAGCTGAAGTTCATCACCACTCCTCCAGAAAAGGCAGAGGAGGTCATGAAAAGTTATCTAGGAAAGGTTAATTCATACTGTTTTTTGGGGACAGGAAGTTTATGTTTCTATGGGCATCCATTTGTTATTTGTAAATCAAATGTATAATGCCTGCCTTTGTCAATTCCTTCAGTTTCATTGAAGAAAGAGTATTTTAGAAATTATAGTGTGGTTTAGGAAGGATGGTATTTGATTGTGTTGTAAAACACAGCTAGGCACTGTGAAGATGGCTTCTTAAATGAGTGATAATATTTTCTAGTCTTTGATATTTTTTTCCCCACAAACAAAAATATCCTGTAAAGCACATCCCATTTAATTTTGAACACAGCTCTTTTAAAAAACTAATAAATATATTGTCTCCATATTATACCAAAACCCAAGCAAAAAAACCCCAAAGGAATTTGAAGTACTGAATTTGAAAAGTGTTGACTTTTTACTAATTAACACCCTGTATCCAAGTATTTTAGATGTTAATCAAATGCTGTTATAGCCAATGCCGAGCACGTCTCACCTAACACAAAACATTTTCAGCGTAAAAGCTGCCAGAAAATTATACATTTTATGGCTTTTTTTTTTCATCCAGGGAATCCTAATTTCAAAAATGGAACAAATCAAAATGATCTTTTTCAGGTTATATGCTTAATTGTTACAGGAACAATAGGTCAGCTCTTATCTACACGTGGAATATATTGATCTTAATAAGGGAGTGAACTTTGGTTTTCTTTGTGATATGTGGGCTTTAAGGATCATGAAGTTTCTTCTTGTTAACACTTTGGAAACACCGATTTGATAAAGAAATGGATTGGAGAAGGACTGAATCATCAGTACAAAGGTATGAAATATGAGCAGCAGAGAATGTAATGGATTGAAAGGTCCCGTTTTCCAGATCTCTTTCCTGTATTTTTAAAAGCGAAGAGATGTTTGGGTTTTTTTTTTTCACTGAAAAGGCCCGAATTATTTCTAAGTATTTTCTAATACTTTTCAAAGAAGCCTCCTGAACCACGCCCCTCCTCCTCCTGGAAATATTGAATTGAAAACTTGTATCATATTCAGCTTTTTCCACCTCCATTTCAGTGTGAATAACACCTGCTTATTGCTAGTTGGACTTGTTATTACACTCCTCTAAGCAGGGACAAAGCTCTAAGCAAAGACAAATACTACAAAAAGCAAACTCCTGTGACTTTTGTCCCAGCAGAAATGGCCATTTGGAAGCCTTGCTTTTTGAGACACTGAAGAAAAAGGTGTGTTTTCAGAGGCATCTCTAACTCCAGGAAATAACTACCTACAGTTGTGCTTTAGCAAGCTCTGCGTAGGTACTTCTGTCATATGTACTAGTATGTGTAGCTTCACTTATGAAGGAAGAAAGGCAGCAGAAATCTCAAATATCCTAGATAACAGAAGGTCCGGTTCCAGCAGCGCTGTGAGAGGCACCTTTAGGAGTCCATTCCCGCAACTTTAACAGAGAGAACTCAGGAAATCGGCTTCAGATTCGTGTTTTTCTCTCTCAGGTGGACAAGCTTCCAGTGCAAGGCGGGAGGATAGTGACGAGTGCCTGGAAGGATGGTCGTAGCAGGGCAACGACTATTCGAAGAAGAGCAGGGTCTCTGAGTCAGGGTGGCGGCGCCTGACGAGTACAGAGGAATTTTAGGGCCGGTTTTTCATCCCAGCGCCGCCAGCCCACGGGGGTCAAAGCTTGCATTTGGAAACAAATCGCTCTGTTACAGTACTCTGGCCGAACCACCGTCTACTGTCGTCCCGGCCACGTCTCCCAGGTTTCGGCTGCGGCTGGACGTGCCACCCGAGGGCCGGGAGCCGGGGCGTTACTCTTACCTCAGGGGTACGCGTCAGCCAGGTGACCGGCTTTGGTGTTCCGGGACCAGAGTCTGAAAGGTTTTTGCCCCAAAGTCTGGCGATTGGGTAAATACCGGCCAAAAAACCACCCTTGTCGGGGCGGGGGTGTGCAGAAAGGAGTGAGGTGACACGCGCGGGGAGGGCGG
>VYZV01028657.1:125193-171889 GCA_013401275.1 Pandion haliaetus | reverse complement strand
CATTCCTCTGCTTGGTAACTTCTCTGTAGTTTCTGTATTTCTTTTAAACATAAGGCCTTTGTGGTTTTGGAACAAGAGAGATGGCTCATACAAAGTGATGATTTTTCAATTGTCTTATACTTCGGGAGTTACATCTTTAACACTCTATATATGCTGTGTGCTGCTTGGGCACAAGATGGCTTTGTTGCACTTTCTTTTCAGTTGGAGTGGTTGTCCACCTCTCTTAAAGCACCGAGAGTAACAGTGTTCTGACCATGTACACTGCATAATGAATTTATGGCTCTGAGCCTAATGAGTGGCTATTGTGTGGTCTATTGAGCAGCTTTTAAAAATATAAAATCTTGGTTAAAACACCTCTGTCAATTTCAGAAAGGGAACCCTCGGTGTGTTCTGATCATGCATATAATAAAACCAATGTTTAGCTCTTTATTTGTTCATGAAATAATGCGTGATTCAACTTGATCCCCTTAGTAAAGCTACCTTACCACCTATAATCTTTGAAATAATATTTGTTCTGGCAGTCTTTAAATTAAAAAACAAAAGCCCTTTGCTGGTTATCATAGTTACGAGGGATGTAAAGGTAATCTGATGAGGCGATAATGTAGCCAATGTAATGTTGTAAGGCTGACAGCTTTGCTGCAATTTCACTTTCCCTGGGAGAGATGTATACATGGATCTCAAAAGCAAATCCTAGGGAACATCAGTACCTTTATAGCTTCATTCCGTGCCAGTTTACAGCTGATATCTTACCAAAAAAACCCACCCAGCTTTGGAATTTCTAAATGTCACACATATTTAAAAGCTGTCTGACTTTTTTAAAAAAATCTTTACTTTTAAATTCTGAGCACTGGGAACTGTGATAACTGTTAATTTGAAATGGCAGCTCTTAGAGAGTTGTTCTTTGCTCATACGCTCAGTTAATCTATGATGCGCTTCATTGTTTGAGAAATTAGTGCATCGTAGAATGTGTCTGAGAGAGGTTGGAGAGCTTCCTAATAGTAATGCTTTCCAAAGATGGAAAGCTTCAGAACTGTCATGAGATACATTTAAATAACTAACAGTTTAGTTTTCTAAAATGTTCTTAATATTTGTTGTTAACAGGTCTGCAGGCGGTACGGAATCCACCATGAATGGGCAGCTGGACTTAAGTGGGAAGCTGATCATCAAAGCTCAGCTTGGGGAAGATATTAGGAGAATTCCTATTCATAATGAAGATATCACCTATGATGAATTGGTGCTAATGATGCAGAGAGTTTTTAGAGGAAAACTTCTGAGCAATGATGAAGTCACAATAAAATATAAAGATGAAGGTAAGGTTTAATTATTACTGTTGCTCTGATATGTTTATGTATGGACAGCTCCGAAATTCACCTTTTCAAAATTGTCCAAATTCATTGGCAGATGCAAGTGTTTTCTTGTGAAGTTCTTTGAGTAGGACAATAGAAGCTGTATCTCTTGTGGTTATGCTGTCTTAACACAGTATTTCCTCCAGTTTTTCTGAAATATCAGCTATCTGAAAGTTCATTTTTTGCTGTTGCAGGAAGCTGATGCTATGGCAAGTTTCTCTTCTGTCGACTCATTTAACCATTTTTTTTAATGTTTTCAGTGATACGCTGGGTTTGAAGGTGAGGAGGGAATAAACATGTATGACTTAACGCAGGCTCTTTCAAGACTTTGAAAACTTGATGCATGTAGTAGTAGTTCTTGATTGTTTTCCGCCATCAGTAAAGACCAGAAGAAACTTTGAATTTAACCGGAAATATTTATTGAAAGTAGTCTTTCCCCTGTATGACGGTTTGAATCTGTTGGACATTGGTTGTTTCAAAGAAAATCTCTATCGTTAGTGCTAAACAAATGCAACCTTAAGAAAGAAGGGCTTCCACAGAATAAAAAGGGCCTTGTTTGAGATGGGTAGAAAGAGACTTGTGGCTCGGAAGGTTTTTCCTCTTTGAATGTCAGTGTGGGGCATGGATAAGTTACTTAATTTGAGGTAGAGGGGTGCTGTTCATAAAATGAAACTTGGAATGAAGTGGTAAAATGCAAAGTCTCTTCGATGAAAGGCTCTGTGATAATTATGCTGGTGTATAGTAGAAGAGCTACATTACTGAATCATTCAGGTTCATTTTTCTTCGTAGCACTAGGAAACTTCAGCGCTGTCTGTGGTATCTAAAATTCAAGTAACTTTTGTTCGTACATCTAGGCAATAAAATTTCACTTTGAATGACCCTGAGACAATTTTTTCAGGTTTCTGAAGCTTTTGAGAGACACTGTTCATCAAAACTGATATGCAATGAAGGGCTTTTATTTTGGGTCTTGATATCTAGTGGGAAGGAGCTCGGTGGTTTTGTTTTTCCTCTTACCACATAGTCAAACTATTTTTTTCTTTCTGGAATGAGAAAGGTGAAAGGAAATTGATGGATGCTTTTTTATTAGCTTAAAGCTTCTAGTCCCTTTTTTTCATTCTTACCTGTTCTTTAAGTTTACTTCCCTGGTTTTGTGTATGTTTCTATCTTTGTNCGTTTTTTTTTTTTTTTTTTTTTTTTTTTTGAGGAAGATAATGGTTGATGATGGAGACTATAATTATGGTTTCATTCTTTGGTTGTCTTTCAAGCCTAGAGACCTCCTACTTTTAATTTTAGCTTTCTTTATCTCAGAATGTACTACTCCACTGTGATGTGAAATTTCAGTGTGTGTATTATCCTAGCTGATCATCACTGCTAAGAACATTTAAACGTTGTTAATATTGGAGGATGTTGCAAGTGATTAAGGAAAAAGTTAACAGAACTGGGCTTCAGTTTGACTGTCATATGAGGACCATGGTATTCTTGACTTAGTTTCAACTGAGCTAAGATTCTTCTTTAAATCTGTTTCAGTCATTAGAAGCATTGGAATATATACATTCTAGCTATTTCCGTGTTGTTATTTATCCCTCCAGACCTGGAGGAATGCTTATCTTCATCTGTTACGAGGAGATATCTTAAGTTGGTCGAAGGACTTCCACTACTTCTGCAATGTTAATCTGGGTCTTTTCAGAATTCATGTGCACACTCTTTGAGTGTTCAGAAGAATGCTTCATCTGCCCCTCCTGGCTTTTGTTTCTTGTTGCTGTAACATGTGAAGCTAGTGAACTTCAGGACTGGATATGGGATTTTCTCCTTAAAATTTCTGAAGAATACTGTGGCTTCATATCTTCATCAAACTGTCACGATCCTTGAATCTTAGCACATTTTGGTTTCTTCAAACTTGTATGCTTAATTGGTGAGGCTAGGAAACTTTAAATCCCAATCCTTCTGTCTCTGGGTTTGTGGACTAAGATAGTTAGAAGCATATTCCTAAATTGTATTTAGGTTATGTGATGCTTTTATTAATTACCCTGGAAAAGATGTGTCGGTTTGATTACTGCCTTGTGGTGTTAGGTTTTTTATTCAAGCTGGGCATCTTTCAAACTTCTGAACTAAGGAGATTGCTCTACTAGGTGTGAAATTATTTTCCTGTCCTGATTGAGGTTCTTGAATGTGTAGGAAAACCCAATCAATGTCTGTAAAAAGAACCACCACACAAACCAGTGAGGACTTGCAGCAGTGAATTTATATGAATCAAAGAGTAGGATTGCATCTTAAGCACACCATGTTACTGAGTTACGTATGCTAAAGCCCCTATGGAGCCAGTAATAGAAACTTTACTTTTTCTTTTTTTTCTTTTTTTAAGTTAGGCTTGAGTTTAAAACTAGAGTGCGTAATGTGAGATTGGCCTTTTTGTTGGAGCTAATGATGAGTAAATTTACCAAAGTGAAGGAAAACTACGTTTTTGGTGGTGGTTTTAATTTTTTTTTTTTTCTAAATGGAATTAAAAAAAGATAAATATAAGGGTAGATGAAGCTAGGAGATGAGGAAGCGTAGCTGGCAGGGCCAAGGATACTGAGGCAGATTTCTAATGTCTTAAACACTTCTAAGTTCTTCTAATTTCTAATGTCATAAACTTTGGAATGCATCATGACGATACAGAATTAATGCTAAAATCCTGTCCAGTCCATTGGTAAGTTAAAGGAGTCATTAGCTTATACTAAAGATAAAAAGAATTATAACTGGCATAGCAGGGAGTATTTAGGGTACAGGGGAAATTGTAGAGACTGAAAAATATATCCCTGGTAAAAACAAGAAAGGTAAGTTCTTGAAATAACAGGGTTAGTAGAGAAAACAAAGGAAAGTCTATTTTACTTCTCAAGAGAAAATAATTAACATTGCATATTACTGTCTATATCATGATAACAGGAATTAAGCTTCACTGACATTCCTTAAAATGAAAAGTTTGTTTGATAAATTTCATATGCTTAAATTGTCCGACTTCTGTGTGGCTTGACGTATACATATACCTTAAATCCTAGCATATGCTCTGCTTGGGTAATAGCTTGATGGCTGTCAGTAGGAATCGTAGAACTGACTTTATGCATCTTAACACGATGCTGTACTTGGTGCTTTTCAGCCTTTTTTTCTGCTAGCAATTTAAAATAGAAACTTTAATCATTATTCTTAATGACTTCAACCTAAAGGTTAAAATAGGTGAGGGAGAATAAGATGGAATGATCTGGATTCTTTTGGGTGACATTAATCCATGTAAACCACGTGTATTAAGACACATTTTCATTTGGCTTTGCAGGATAAGCTGTTTAGAACGTGCACCCTTGTTCAGGATCTGAGTATTGACTGGTAGGACAGAAAAGCATCATCAGATGGTCTGCCGATGTTGTGTGTTGGCAAGAGAAGTAATTATCATTTATTGCGTTACCAGGAGAATACAGAATAGAAGGGC
The DNA here is from genome assembly GCA_013401275.1 of Pandion haliaetus. NCBI lineage: Eukaryota > Metazoa > Chordata > Aves > Accipitriformes > Pandionidae > Pandion > Pandion haliaetus. The sequence continues at coordinate 167,080 of VYZV01028657.1, read as the reverse complement.
TTTCTGTTAAGACACCAGTGGATTTTGATACCAGCGTTTAGGAAAGGGTACTGAAAAGCNCCACACACTTTACTGCCAAAGAGAAAGGACTCCAACTTTCATATAGTTAGTGGCTGGGGTCTGATTGTGTAAGTGTTGTTATGGATCATAATGGCAAACAGGGACACTATTACCCTCCCCTTCCTGGCTCTAGTGAGGCACCACCAGGAAATACGTGCTTAATTTTGCCCCCTACACTGCAGGCTAAAAAGACTGGGAGAAGCTGGAGAGGGTCCAGCAGGATGCTGCGAGGCCGGCGAGGGGCCTAGGGCAGGTGGCCTACAGGGAGCATTTAAGGGAGCTGGGTTTGTTCAGCGTGCTGAAGAGGAGGCTGAGGGCAGAGCTAACCGCAACCTCCAGCTAACTGAGCGGGAGTTGCCAAGACCATTGAATCTAACTAAACTCCCCTCCGTAGCACCAGATGGCAGCAGTCATAAACTGCAGTTTGAGAGGCTGAGCATGAGTTTTGGCCAGGAGGGCGGTGTGTCACTGGAGCAGGTTGCCTAGTGGGGTTTTGGAGCCTCCATTCTTAGAGACTTTCCAGTCTCCACTCGGTGAATCCGTGACTGATACTGCTCTCAAGCAGTGTTTTTTGAGATTGTGAAAGTGCAAACAGGACATCGGACACACACACACAAAAAAAAAATCTTTGGACATAACAATATTTCTTTCAGGAAAACTTGAAAATTATTTTATTTGTAAGATATGTTTATTTTGTTCGAAAGTGACTTGACTGACAGGCATTGTTAGGTGTTATTAATGGTACTATATTAAGAAAACCTCCTACTGCAGAGGTGTTACTTGTAGTCATGTATGACAAAATTAGAGCATGTAGTTCTTCAAATTTTGAGGTTTTTTTCAACTTATCATCATGTGTTTTATGACTGTTTGTACTGAAGCATTCATTAATTGAAAATTCTAGCCGTAACTCTTCTACAGTTGGAAGAACTTTGTCACCAATGCATAAGGAATAGCTCAGAATTTTTAGGCAGTAATCTGTAATTAAAAACGTGTTTCTGTGTCTGTCCACAGAGCCTCCTTGTAACTGCTTTAGGGAGGAACATTGGTAGCCTGGAGCTGGCTTTGTTCCAACCTGTGTGTCGTTTGTCTAATGCTGTTGCTTCTGAAGGTGAAGCTTCACTAGGTAGCGTCTCATCTCAGTTCCCAGTCATCAAGCTGTTCTGGAAAGAAGTGGTCCTGCTATCCCTTCTCTTTCCTTCTGCCAGTACACACGTTCTCCTGATAATATGTTCCCACTCTTCCCTTTGCACTACCTAATTTGCGTTCATTTAATCTGTTAATAATCTGTTGAATATGTTAAACCAGCAGAAAATCTGTCCTGCCAAGGAGAATAGTCTTGCTTGATCTTGCTGAGTAAGCAAAGATGTTAACATGGATTGTCTTGACTCAGGTTAGAAGTTGTGAGAGACCAGAGTTAATAGGAACTTGGTATCTCTTTTGGGTATTAACAGGATTCAAGGTGTTCAGTGCTTTATGCATAGCCCTTTGTATCTTAAGAATAAAGGATCTCGTACAGTTCTAACATATTTTGTGTGGCTGGTGGCAATGTGCAAATTCATTAGGATGCATCGGGATGGGAGCTCCTCTGAAATCTGACCCACAAAAATAAATGGCTAAGAGTTGACACTTCATGTCAAATTCCTGGTTTGCAAGAGAAGTTTTCTTCTGATTACTTTGATATCTTCATGTCTTCATTCCTATTTGTGTGTTAAGGCTGATAGATATTTTTACTATTCACTTTTACACAGGAACTTTATTATCATTCCCATGTTGAAGATCAGTCTTGCACCTCAGTGTTCTGAGTACAACCTGAGAAAGTATTCTAGTCACTTAAAACTTTCCCTTGTTAACGTGCGTGTTTTGTTTTTTAAAAAATGAATTGGGAGTGGCTTGTGCCACCTATCTTGACTCTAATGTCTGTTCATGGACAGCACAGTTTTGGACCCACTTGGAATAGGCATATAACTTTAGCCAGCAGCGTCAGCCTTTCTGGTATTGGGCTTTGTGAACTCCGAGCTCTAATGTTTCATCCTGTATGTAAACAATAAAAGAATGATGAGATATATGGAACTTTCAAGGGGCTAATGTCAGAAGACTCCCTTTGGAGCCAGTCCTGCTTCTGTCTTGCCTTCTGGGCATAATTTCCCTGCACACTGACTCTCGCACTAAAATAATAAACTTTTTTCCTAGTAACTTCTGAATCAAATAGGGGAAGTTATTTTTGAGTAATGAAGTAACTAATGTTCTGCCCTAGTGTGAAGTTCAGTGGTTAATAGGCTTTGCTTTTAATGTAACTTATTCATGTTCTTTTCAGATGGAGATCTTATAACAATTTTTGATAGCTCAGATCTTTCCTTTGCAATCCAATGCAGTAGGATACTTAAACTGACATTGTTTGGTAAGTAGAGAAGATTGTTTGTCTCTTTCTTCAATAATGTTTATTAAAATTCAGGCAGTGGGCTTCACTGGAAGGTACTAAAAACTTTCAGCTTGTCACCTCAGCAGAATGAAATCAGTAAGTTAAAAAATACTGGATTCATACATGATACCTATTTTCTCTCTTGATGTTTCATGTGACATCTGAACTTACGGAAGGTGAAACTATTTCTTTTTATAAGATTGCTTAAAGTATTTGGCATACATATATATGATGTGGTCAATGTTTTTTTTTCTTCATTTTATTTTCCATGTTATCTTCCACTCTAGCATTTGTGGGGTTTTCTTCACAGGTGTGTGAGAAATTTAAGGTGATGATTATCTTGCAGTGTTACTGGGACACTGCTAAAAACTTAATTGCTTAAAGTTGAGTAGATTTTAACATTTATCCTTTGGCTTTTCAACCTACTCTTGGTAAATTAGCACATAGTTCCGAGGAATAGCAAGCAGCCTTTAACTTGGACGCTGCCCTTATTCATGAATTGCGGCAGTGTTGTGTATGCTGCATTAGTTCTAAAGGCACTTTCTAAAGGGACAGCTTCCCCCAACCGAGTATGATATCTGTGGTGTGCAGGGTGTATTCATAGAAATGAGTAAACAATGCAGAAACTTACTGCAGACTTTACTCTGCAGTTCTGGTACTGTGGATTATGCTGAACTGCGATTATATAAAAGGAACAGTAAGCTCTAGAATGAGTTCAGTCTGTGTTGACTAAGCTTTGTCGCTTTAAACTCCACAGAGGATGGTGATGCTACAAGTAAGTAAAAGTTGGTGGTTTTGGTTTTTTTTTCCTTAAGTTTTAAACTGGATGTCAAAACGTTATGGCAGTCTTAAATTCCTCTAATTGCTGTTTTGCAGTGAATGGACAACCAAGACCTCTAGAATCTAATCAGGTGAAATACCTGCGTCGAGAGCTGATAGAACTTCGCAATAAAGTCAATCGTTTACTGGACTGTTTAGAACCACCAGCCGAACCGGAGCTTTCCAGTAATCTGCCTGAAAGCGGTAGGCAGCCTGGCAAAGAATTGTTTGGTTTGATTTGCAGAGTTGTGTGCTGTTTAACACAGTGAAAAATGGAGGCTTGAATACTGGTTGTGATAATTCTTAATTGTTGCTTGATGGTTCAGAACTTAATTTTTAATGCTTCAGTTATTTCAGAGGCAGAATTTTTGTTCAAATGATCTGGAGTAAAGCACTAAGTTAATTTAGGAATAAAACTTCAATACCTTTTGTTGCAAGGTATGAAAATGCTGTAACTAACACTTGTGAGTCACGACAACATTTTGAGAGGGCTTTGAGCTGAATTAATAGTTGTTGCTGAAGAGTTCCTGCTCCCAGCTGAGCACTCCCACTGCTTACTTTGGGCTAGCTCTGGTGCTTATCTTGTCATGTTGCTAAGCAAGTTTGATTCACTAAACCAGTAAAAAGCGAATTCAGCAAAAACTATATCCACTTTTTTGCCAGGTTAGGAAATTGAATCCACATATTTTGAGCTCAGACCAGCATCAGAGCTGTCTCAGGGTAAGCAGCACAAGGGTGCAGGTAGGGGTGGGAAAGGATTATAGAGGGAGGGGAAGACGGGGAAGGAAGTCTTACTCTCCCAGTTCTGAGGCATTGATCTCTTGACTTAGGCTGTTGTACTGTAAAAACTATACCTCTGTGTGCTTAACTACAGATTCTGGGTTAGCTGGACACAGAAAATAATGACACGAAGTCATGGAGTACAGTGGTCTGAGTAAAGAGGCAAATGAAGAACTCCAGCCTTTCTTTTAGGAAGTGCTATTTTTGTATTTTACACTTTGAAGTTTTATTGGTTTTGTTGTTTAAACAACTCCCAGCCCCTGTTCCTACAATATAAGCAATTACTAATTTCAGTGGCATACTGTGGATTCAGGTTATAAACCATTTGGTGGAAGGAGGTTGGGGTGATGATCTTAGAGTGTAAACAAAACTAGCTGGTCTAAACCCTATCTGCACTTCCTTGTTTCTAAGAGAACACCCTACTAGGTAAGGGGTTTCTGAGTGATTCAGTGTTACTTACGTAATTGCAAGGGAATGAACTTCACCTGTCAGCTTCGGAAGAATTTGGGGAGAAGGGGATAGAACAAAACAAAAACTGCAGTTGATAAAACACTATAATAAACTGGAACCTATCCTGTAAGTTTTCTTAATTTTGAATTCTCTGTGGGCAAGTCATACCACAACCAAGTTGTTTGAAGCAGGAGCCTTGTACCTTTGAATCTGAGACGAAGTGGTACGTGATACTGATACTCCACAGTGTCAGTGTATCTTTAAGGAATTGTGCAGTGAAACCTAAGCTTTGTGATTCATCACAGTTTCAGATACATCTCTGATTCATCACCGTTATCCTAATGTAAGCATTTCAACACTTAAAAACATTTAAAAGAACCCCACAACTATGCAGTTTTAAAGTTGCTGTAGTACAATATGTATGTATGATGGTGTTTCAGTTCTCAAGAATTAATAACTGGGCATTTTGTTCTGTAGATGCTGTAGATGGTAGGGAAGAAAAGCCTGCTGCTGCTGACTCTAATGTTAAGCCATCTACTCAAGTTATAGCAGCAAGCATGTCTGCGTTTGATCCGCTAAAGAACCAGGATGAAATCAACAAGAATGTCATGTCAGCGTTTGGCTTGACAGATGATCAGGTGTCAGGTAAGAATACATCTTATGAAAAAGAAAGCAAAACCTGTTCATAATCGATGACTCAAACCTTGATTTGTGACAAAGTATTTGTATTTTGGATGTGTTAAGCCGTGTTCTGTATTCAGTCTTTCTTTTCAGAATCCTAAAACTTGGTATGTTAAGGTGGTGTCAACTGGGTGTGCTAACTTTTGCATACAAAATGTTGGAATGTTGCTGTTGGTTTTAGCATTGTGTTTTAGCTTGGAGTAGAAAATGGCTTAAAATATTTTATTTGAATTATTTAAAGCTATTGTGTAAAGTAAATTAATTGGTATCTGCCAGTGATAGAAAAACAGCATCCACTGCTCTGCCTCAGGGTTTGATCTTGCAGTTCCTGTTCTTGGCTTGTGCTTCTGCTGTTTGGGTCAGTCAGAATGTTTTGTACGACCCTGCCCTTTCTCCATTTCATTTCAAACGTAAATAGTGTCAACTTTTTTACTCTTCCTGAAGAGCTGCATGACTGTTGGCCCTGCCTAGCAGTAGAGTGCTAGACATATAAAAACCTGATTATACTAAACTGAATGCAGTCAACTTAAGACAGGTAACTGAAGTGAGAAAAGCATCGTAGAATGTAGTGGGGAGTGTGATGCAGAATAGAGAGAAGGGGTTTTGCACAGAATCTGCATGGATCTGGCAAGGTTTAAGGTAGCATTGAAACCTGAAAATAAAACTGCTGTTAGCTAACAGGATTTGCTGTGTACTCTCAACTTTAGAGCAAGTAAATTTTATATGATGTGTGAAGTAATGATACAGATGGGCAAACTAATAGCAACTGGAGCTGGTTTCTACAGTATGGCTGCCTTGGCAAAAGTGTGGAGTGATAGGAATAGAGCTGCGCTGTGTGGTCGCGACTGTGCAGGATCCGAAGTTGTACCTGCAGACAGAGTGGTCGTCTTCAGATTGGGCTGCTGCTGCGTGGATCAGGCCTGCTGAGTGATCTTCTCCTCCGTGGCACGTTTTGGGTGTTGTCACAGCACGGTTATCTCACAAACCAGATAAAGGTTTGATGGTACTTGAAAACTTACTATGGGCTATCTCTGAAGAATGAAGTGATAGAGCATGAAGTAACAACTAGCGGCAAATTGGAGCTAATTTCTGAAGGAGTGTTCTTGTCTTTTGTTACTGTCAGTTAATGCTTTGACCATAACATCAGTGATACTTCGATGTTTATGTGTCTCCATAATTATTCTGATAGTGAACTGACTTGACTGTGCTTTGAATGTACAAAGAACTTCACAGAGGACCATTTAAGCAGGATATAAGAAATCCCATTTCTAAAGTTATAATCCTGCAGTTGTACATGTGTAGGCCAAACCAGAAGTAGGCAGATGTGACTCGTTTTCCCCCTAAAAAGGTCAACGTGAAAACACAATTAAGGGCTTGTTGGATGCATATTTATATTGTGTAAATATAACGTTCTTAAAATGGAAAGTGAATTGGCATCAATTCTAGTACTTGTGCTTCACTTCAGGCATGTATTTGAAAGTAGCATCTCATAGGTAGCATTCATATAGCTAAGAGCTGGAAAGATCCAGGTTTAAGCTCCCTTGTTCCTAAGAAAATATTTTGCATTTAATTGCAGTGTATTATACCTGTTCACTTGTGTATTTCAGAACTTCCCACTAACTTAGAGAAAATAGGAATTTTCTGTTTCCATGCTTGCTTTGGGTGCTAGCTGGAATATTTTCAGAATTATCAAAGCCAACAGTTGCTTTTAGACTGAAGCCTGCCATATCCCGTCTGGGAGTGCAGTTTTAAAACCTTCCTTGGAGGTTTTCTGTTCACGTGCTGTATGACTACTTACTGGTAAAGCACTTCGTTGCCCGGGCACGTGTGGGCCACAGTAAAACACTAGTGCACTTGAACAGCTTCACGCAGCCTTTCGCCTTTGCTCCAGTTGAGGAAGAATAGGTACGTAGGTGCGTGCTTTGTCCCAACGTAGCAAGTCTTCAGTGTACGTGTGCAAGGTTAACACTTGAAGCTGTGGAAAGAACGTGTTGTCATAGCGGGTTTTATCCCACAACTGAGTCAGGTTCCTTGGAAGGATGAAATTTGAGTGACCTAGAGACAGGTGGAAGATTTCCCCCCCCCAAATGCTTTAAAAGGAGAGTTTAGACGTGCAAATATGTTTAGTTGTAGTTTGGACGTGACGCTCTCAGCTGTAAATCTATGGAAAACTGGAAAAAAATGTTAAAAACTTTGCAAGGGAATGGTCTTGTACTCGACAGTTTTTATTCAAACTCTCCATTCATTTCACATACTGTATTTTGTTCTTGCTCCTCTAGGACCACCCAGCGCCCCTGCAGAAGAGCGATCGGGAACACCGGACAGCATCGCTTCCTCCTCTTCTGCAGCCCACCCCCCTGGTGTTCAGGCACAGCAGCCACCGTACCCCGGAACACAGCCACAGACTGGTCAGGTGGAAGGTAAGCAGCATGTTTTTCTGCTATTTAAGACGTGAATGATGGTGTCTGAGTGATCGTAGCTATGACTCCAACTAGCACACCCAAAGTCAGTACCAAATTACAAATTCATCTGTGCCGCTGGGCAGAAAAGCTTTTTTCCTCACATGCTGTTCAATATAGGAACGGCAGGTGGAGCAGTAGCTTTATTTAAAAGGGTAGGTGATGTAACACGAGGAGGATTTTCGTGGTACTGTTTTGTACTTGCATCCGTGCTCACTTTACTGTAAGGCAGATTTATATACGCTGCACTTCAAAGCTGTCTGAAGATCTTGGTTCGTATGATACGCTGTGTGATGTGTCAGGCTTTCACTCACTAACAGTTTGTTGGCTTGTCTACTATGAATAAAAAACGTTGTTTACCCATCATTTCTACCTAACAAAACAGAGTCATTATCGTGTTGCTGCTGTATTATGTACGGCTCTGTGCTAGTCGGGTTAAACCTTGTAACCACCTCAGATGCACTGCCGTTTGTTTTCCTGTGTAACCCCTGAGACCCTCAGCTGGCCCTCCTTTCAACCTTAAGGTCTTAACTCTGGTATTAAGATGCCTTTGTACTATGCCCTTTTGCATGTTATTTGACTTCTAAAAATAAACCTGTTCAGAGGTTTGCCACATTTGGGCATCATTTGCCTATTGATATTTGCTAAGAGCACTGAGCCTTCAGACCTGCATAGTTCTGTGGAATGACTCGCTTTGGTATTTCTACCTCCGTACGAAGTACAACATGAAGTTGTTTCTGTGTTGGTGTAGAACCAAGTTACAACCCTCTGCTGCTTTCTATACTGACGTAATGCTGAGACACAGGTGAGGGGCATTACTGAGGTTGATCACAGTATCCACAGTCACTTGGAATGTCTTGCCTGAAGGGCATCAGTAACATTTTGATTGAGCAGAGTATTTGAGCAGCTTGTAGTTAGGCATAATATTTAAGCAGGCACAAATGCTGTTGGTTGCAGTGGAGCTTACAAAACACTTGTTCTGCTGCTTTTGGNTTTTTTTTTTTTTTTTTTTGCTTGCTTGCTTCCCTAAGAATTGGTCAAGTGATAGAAAGAGAGAGCAAGACATCTTTGTAGCTTGAAGATAGAACTGTTTGGCGTTTGTCTATGGAAGTCACTTTTGGAAAAAGTGCCCCATGTTCTTCTGCCAGCAGCCAGAAAGCTTTATATTCAAAAAATATACTCTCAGCTACTGAATTTGCATTTTATTAATTTAGTCTTTTTACTTTACTTTTACCTTAACACAATAAGGTGTGAGGTTTTAAGTGTTGATTTTACACTAGAACTGAAGCAAAAAAGTGAAACACTTGAAAGCACTGGCAGCCCTAGGCTGGAATCCTGAATGGCTGCCAACACCAGAGAAGGGAAAAAGTACTTGTTTCGGTAAAACTCATCTTCCTTGGGAAAGAAGTTGTCTAGGCTCATGTATCAGAGTAGATGTAATGATTTTTCTAGACTTGGGTCAAGGAAAGTATAGGGCTTTGGAGTTGTTTTGGTTTTGTTTTTTCTTTTAAAACCACTCAACTGTGTTATACCTTTGCCCAATTCTTTTTTTTTTTTTTTTTTCATGCACATAAAAGTACAACAGCACTACTAATGAAAGTTTTTGTCTGTAGTTTATGCGATTTTTATTATTGCCACTGAAATGTGTTAAGTATAGATTATATTTTCTTCACCCTATGGAAAAAATTGGATGGTTCAGCTCTTAGGAAGAGCTTAGAAGCCATTATTGCACTTTGTTCATCAGAAATACTAGCGGGAGCACTTACGCTGTGCAATTATCAGCCTCAGAGTTTTTTCATAAACTAAGTTGCTTTTATCCAAAGTGTTCAAAGACTTTCCTTTGAAACAAGGAGTAGCTTTCTGTACTTCACTGTTTGAGAGCACCTCAGTCCAGTGGTAGTTTGGGGAGCTGTGCTGTCCCATCCCGCTGTCCCTTGTGCAGCCGAGATGAGAACCAGTGCAGGGCCATGGCCCAGCCAGAACTTTGGATATGTTTTGATGGTTAGGTTTTCAACAGGATTGGCTCACGCAGAAGGTACTGTGGGTGCAGAGCATGTTCTTGTTAGAAACTAGTTTTAAAACATTAACTTCTTAAAAAACCAAGCTGTGCTTCTTCCTCACCTTCCCAATATTTTGAGGATTTAAGTAAGATGGTCATGCTAATCATATGTCAATCATACTGGTATATCAGGGATTATTTTTTAACGGCATTCTTTGCCAATAAATGATGTTATGATGATTATAATGGGTTATCAGTTGTGTTATCTGTGACTACCAAGTCACCTCACGTCTATGTGCAGATACCAATGAATGGTTTGCCTCCCTTGATGAAGTTTTAAGCGTTCTTTAGTTGGAACTAAATCAATACAACACAGATGTTTCGGTATAGTGCTGTCTCTCGTGGCATGCCTGTGCTTTTTTACCACTGAATCCAGTCGCTGAACACAGATGAGAACCAACTGTGGAAACTTTTCTAGTCTTTGCTGAAATAGATGTAGAAGTTCATTCACGTAAGCACTTCACGATCTTCTAGGGAAAAGAATGTTGTATGAATATGCCTATTTGGTCTTTTTTTCTGAATCAAGTTAAAATGGCTGTTTTGGTGCATAGGAACAATGGTAAATGCTGGCAGATCCTTGACCGCAATAAGCACTGCTAAGTACAAAACCAGACACTGATGCTGTAGCTCATCTTGCTTTCAGAGCAAAAATTCAGTGAGAGGGAAACTTCTCTGCGTTTGAGGACCCATAGGATCTCTGACTGCATTCATGGCTGTAAATTAAGAAAGTTTTCTTGAACGGCACCAGAGCACCTCTCTGCTCCTCACTGACGCTGAATTCAACTCTGCTCAAGACAGCGAGCCTCAGAACGCTTTGGAAAAACTCTGCCATTTCTCTCGTATCCCTTTACCCGGGGTCTCCAGCAGGTGCCAGCGTGGTCTCTGTGTTAGCCTGTACAGAATTATCCCGAGACAGGCAGGCTCCCGGTCATTCTGCCAGAACTTCCCTTTAACAACTGAGTTTAAGAAACAGAAAACATGCTTTTTGTGTTTCTGATTCTTAATTATCAAGGTAACGGGCTTAAATTCTCTTCAAGCCTTGTGCTTGGCATTCTTTTCATCCCACAATAATTGCATACCAAATTGTATTTTGAACTACACAAATACAAAATATTTTGAGCACCTTAGCGTGAATGTAAAACAGTCTTGCTTTCAGCTGCAAGTCACGCAGAGAAAAGAAGAAATAAGGAGTTCTTCTAAAGCAGTGTGCACAGGGGTCTGTGAGGACTTGGAGCAGAGCCGAGTTGCTTTTGTCTTGGTGCAGTTCAGAAGACACGGCTTACAGTACATTTATACAGTCTGCTGATCTTTGTGGAATGAATAATAGTAAAGTAACACTTTATAATAGTAAAGTTTCCATGTCTGCTTCAATTCAGCTAAGCTTTAGTTTTGGCAGATAATTGTTTTTTGTTCTTTGACTGTGCCTGTTACTAAACTGAAAAGCAGCAGAAGCATAAAGCCTAAACAGGGCCCATAGGTTAAGTCTAAACAAATATTCTGCCTCTTCTTGCCCAGAAATTGGAAACAGTGCATTTAGGAAAAATTACCATTGAATTGGAATATCCAACCTTAAGAATGTACGATTTTATTTTTGCTTTAGGGTGTGTACCCCTGGGTCTTAGGAAAACTTGGCTTACAGCAAGTCAGATACTAAGAGATGGATGACTTATCTGGAAAATGTGGTCAGAATAAATAACGTACCACTCTGCTTACAGTACTTTGATGCAGAAAAGGTCTTAAAAACCTAATATAAACAGACACTCCGAAGACATGTTTAACTTTTGAAGTACTTGAATTTACAGTGTAAGTTCTGGAGCAGTTATCAAGATGTTTAAGAATTCCTGCTCTGTTACCCACCAGAGTAGCACTAACTAAGGTGCACGGCTTCTGGCATCCTCTGAAAATGTGAAACAGTAAGCCTCACGTACCAGGTTAGAACTGTTGATTCTGATGGAGATAGATAAATGTCATTTAGTCTTCAGAATGGCATGGTTCAGAAGCTAAAAGCTATAGACTGATTTCAGTTCAAAAAAAGTGGTAGTGAGGTGGAACACAAATTCAATCATCTTCACTGTGTTCAGGTTTTTTTTTTTTTTTTAAAGTTTTCACATGTTGTGAGAGGGTGTTTCTGTGACTTCGATCTGTTAGGATGGTGTTCGCTGTGTGTTTATAATACAGCTAGGGTACTGGGCTTCAACTAAATCCATTTTTAATCCATAGGTCAGATGTATCAACAGTACCAACAGCCCGGTTATCCTGCTCAGCAGCCGCAGGCTCAGCCTCAGCAGCAGTACGGGATGCAGTACCCAGGTAAGCAGGGCTCTCAAAGGGCAGTTTAGCTGTAGAACCTCTCCTTCGGTGCCAGACCCTGTGAGCTTCGGCTCCTGAGCCTGGGGGGCAGGTCAGCGTGCTGAGCAGCCCAAGTGCCTGTGGTTCTGGTGGGAACTGGCAAAATTCAAAAATTACCAGTAAGAGAACACTGTAGCTGTCTTGTGTTTTTAATATGTAGCTGGAGTTCTGGTATCTCAATCCTACTTGACTGTGACCAAAGGCAGACTTCATTATTAATCAGCAGAATGCCTTGTTAGAAAGGTAGGCAAATGAATCATTTGAAGTATGAGAGGTCTTCAGGATTAACTTCTGCAGTCTTGGCACTCTAGCAAGTGAGTGACTAAAACGTCCCAATTTAGCTTCCCTAAATATCACTGGTATGTAAAGATGCCCCTATTTCTTGCATCTAGAACGATTTCCATGTATGAAATTTAGTGGCGTGAATGCTGATTATAGTTGTCATTTAGGAAATCCTTAGCTACTATAAATACTGTAACTTCAGAGAAGCTTTCAGTGATAGGCTTTTTTACTTGTTGATTTTGGGGATACCTCAAGTGAAGGCGCCAGCCGACTTTCAGCACAAGAACATTTTACTGCAGTAGTGGTTTATGTGCAGGCAACTATGAAAAGCTGGCTTTTGCGTATACCCAAAATAAACTTGACTTCAGAACTTTCAGTTACTTACTTTAGAAGCAGCTGGCATCTAATAATGCATAGTATATGCTAGGAATCATAATCCAGTTTAGCACAGGGATGAACCTGTTACAGCAGATTCCGTAACAAACTGCAAGTTGCTTCGTACTTTTAGAAAATGATACAAAGCATTTATCATTCCTTGTTTTAAACAATCTTCCTTAAACTAAACAGAAGACTCCCATCCCATTAAGTGACTCAGAATAGAGCCCGTATGGCCTTTTTTTGGTGCGCAGTGTATACAGTGGGAGTGCATCAGTTTTGATGTAGATGAGAACACTTGCCGAGCTTAGGAAGGAATTCCATGTTTGTCTTGGGTAAGAACCCTGGAAAACTTGGAACTGAAGGCTGGTGCCTCAGCCCTTGTTCCTGTGCACCGTGCGAGAGAGCTGGTTCATTTGGGTCTCCAGATGGTATCTTGTTCTCTGCAGATGTCTCACCCCCGCATCTGTAATTAGAAGACGGTGACAGACTTTCTGAAGTCTAATTTCAGATGAAGTTAACAAGCCTGTTGGAAGTAGAAGGGTCTGTCTGACTTTCTTTAGGCTTAAAAACTGAGGGGGGGGGGAAGGGGAAGGAGTTTCCATCTGCCTTCTAGTCATCCCCTACCATCAGCTATTCCATTATTTTACTGGAGAAGTTCCTGTGAAAGCTGTAGTGCAATGCGAGTTCTGCATTCTAATCAACATCAGCTTCAAGTAAGAATGAAACGCCAGCAGAACCGATCTGGGGCTCCTCTGTTTCTCATAACTTATTTCACAATTAACCTAATCTTTCAGAAACAGTCTTTTCTTTGAGGACCTAGTGACAGCAGCCTTTGAAGATCTTGACTCATGGGCTTTGTTTGTTTGTTTGGCTGTTGTTCCCATGAGTATTGTTTCCTTCCAAACCCATGTCCAGGGTTTGAGCAGGATCCATTCCCACTCTTGTAGAGCTGCTAGGCAACAATGTGGCTATTGACTCGTGGTAGTTAAAATGGACCCTTCAGAGGTTTTTGTCTCATGAGTAAATTTTGATCCCGGTTTCAAGGTGAGTTTACTCCAGTGCATTCTTCAATCCTTACTCTTTCTGTTTAGGGTTGTGCAACTTTTAATAATTTGTGTGTCTGGTGTTTAATGCTGACAGGATTCCAGTCACTGGAGAGGTTTCATTGCAAGTAGCCGCAGGTGTGTTTCATGATGGATAAAAGTAGCTATTTCTTCATAAAAGGACTTTGTGTCATTTTGAAGTTCTCAGTAAGAGAAATTCCTTTTGGAAGCTGGTTTTTATACAGAAAAATCAAGTCTGGGACTTGTTTAAATGGAAGTTTTGTACTAAAGTATTCTGTTCTGCACAACTCTTTCATATTTAACCCTAAAGAACTGAAAACACCCATGATTTAACTGAAGGTATGACCGACTTACTTGTATTAAACCCTGGCACTGTTTTTGTGACAGTTGCGTTCTGAGCTTTTATTTGGGAAAAAGGTTGCATTTTGCCTCCTTTGCTGAGGAAGAGTTCTTATTTTTCGTGTGATGTGGTGGTAAACTACCATTTGTCTGTCTCTTAATTTCTCGTCGGTCGCAGGAAACCTGTTTTATACTAACTATTTTCAGCGTTGCTGTGCTGCCAGGGTAGCGCCCCCGCAACCAGGCAGCGCGCTTGTGGGAAGGGCAGGAACGCTCGCGGTTCCTGCTCGGTTTGCCTTTACGGTGCTTACTGTTTTGTGTTTGCTGCTGTAAACGACCACCCAACCACCGGTCTTTCTGCGAGCGCCCTTGGTTCTTTGCTCTCTCTCACCCCACCTCGCTCTTTGCCTTTCCAGCAGGCTACCCTCAGCAGCAACCCCCCTCGCAGCAAGCCCAGCAGTTCCCGGCCTACAGCCAGCCCGCGGCCCCGGCCGCCGCCTTCCCCGGGCAGCCGCAGCAGGTGCCGGCGCAGCAGCCCCCGCAGTACCCGGGGGGCAGCTACCCCCCGCAGCCCTACACCACGCAGGCCTCCCAGCCCGCTCCCTACAGCGGCCCCCCCGGCTCCCAGGCGGCGGCCAGCACCTACCAGCCGCGGCCCGGCTTTACCCCGCCACCCGGCAGCACCATGACCCCCCCGCCCAGCGGGCCCAACCCCTACGCCCGCAGCCGGCCTCCCTTCGGTGCCCAGGGCTATGCCCAGCCTGGACCAGGCTACCGGTAAGGAGGGGCCCACGGGCACGAGCAACCGGCACACGTCCGATTCCATCCCAGCTGGCTCCAGGATTTTTGATCGAGGCTCCAAAACCGTAGCTGTTAACTAAAGTCTGCTGGGGAATGACCAAACGACTCTTTCCTGCTTTTGAGTGTATACGCTTCCTAGTTTAATTTGGGGCTGGGTTGTTTGTGGGGAAACACTACCTACCTGTCTGTGAAGTGACTGACAGTCTAGCTTGCCTTGGTGGAAGGATACGAAGATGCTAGTCGGGAGTTTAGCCCACTTATCAGGCTTGTTTTTACTAATACCATGATGTACTACATTAGGTTCATTCTGGAGGTAAAACTAGATACTGATGTATTATAAATTGTAATGCTCACACGGAGAACTAATAAAAACCCTGAATCTATTATTTGCCTCATCTTGATTTTAGAATTGAGGTAGTCCCGAACAAGGACGCTCTGTTAGGGGAAGGCACGTGTGCGTGCTGGGCCTAATGATCAGCGCTGCTCGCGCTTCTAGGAGGGGAGCCACATTTTTTAGGTGTGTAAATGGCGAAGACAGATTGCTGCTGTGGAGGTTATGCAGCAGTAGATGGTTTGGCACTGTCTGCTGTCACTAACTGCCAAGTAACCCTTTTACCAAATGAGTAATATACATACCAATACATAAAATCTTAGAGCCCCTTACCCAGTTCACTTTAACGAGGGCAGGGGGAGAACCAGTTTATTACTCGAAAATTTAAGCCAAATATGAGTTTTTGAAAAAGAACAACTTTCCACAGGTTCTTTGCCACCCAGAAAAACCTGGGAGCGCAATTCTAGTGACTCGATTTTGAGCCAAGAAAAAGCAGATCAGGAGCTGTAACCAATTCAATAGACCATATAACAGCAGAGGGCGAAACAGGCGCCCAGTTAATATTTTCCATCTTACGGATTCTAGGAATACATAAAATGAAGCAGGGTTANAAAAAAAAAAAAAGGAGCAAGCTGCTTGAACTCTCCTGAAGAAAGACAGGAAATAAAAGTAAGTGAAAAAATTCCTACCTTCAACATCCTTAAATATTGCTGCTCCCTCCCTCCTTCCTTGGCGCTGCGCAGTGAGGTGTAGCTGTGCCTCCTGCTCGCTCTGCTCTCGTCAGACCTAACGCAGCAGGTGCTCATCACACCATTGAACACGTGCCTGTTTCAGAACAAACTGCTTCCTGACATAACAGCATTTGCCACGGAAACTAGTACTTGCTTTCATGTAAAACACTTAAGAAAAACACTTGATTAAAAAATACTTTATTAGGAGTACAGTGTACCTGCAATGTACTTTATTAGGCATTTTCTATAAATGACTGTTTCTACTATATATATATCTGGGTGTTCCTGTTCATATTTTTTCAATACATTAGTAATGTAATGAATAACACCTTTTAAAAAAAACTACATCTCTTTATTTATTTAGTTCATAAATGTTCAAGCAGTACAACAAGTAGCTTTGGGAGAGGTTTTAATCGAAATTACTGTAAAGCAGTTTAAAGTTCAGTTACCGCTATTTCCCTAACGAACAATGTTTTAAAGCACTTTCTTTTTTTTTTTTTAATAAAATAAACCTGTAGCTTATTTTTTCCCTGTTTCATTTATCTTTCCAAGCCCCCCTGCACTGTACGTACATTTGGCTTTTGAACCAGTATGTCTCAGTCTCTGAAAATGATGTTTGCACAAAAAGCCACAGCTGTGGAGGCCAGTTTCCTTTTTTTTCTTCCGTGTACCTATGTACCTGTCTGCTTGCGTTGGAGGAAGCCAAGCTCACGGGCAGTGGCTCTAAGGCCATAGCAAGAGGCAGAACGTACTGTTTTGCTGGAGCTGAAGCATTTGAAAACAAACATGGAAAAAAAACCCCACTAACCTGATCGTTTCAAGCTGCACGTATAGCAACCTACCTCAGCGTTATGGCAGGAGTATAAAATGTTTGTACGTGTAAGGAGAAAGCGCTTCAAGTTTACTGGTTGCAGGACATCAAAAATTGTAGGGTCTGTTCTATAATTTATGACTGGGGAGACATTACAGATCGACCTGGACAGGTAGCTTAGGGCACTTACTTACGTTATAAGACGACCAGTGAATATTTAAAAAGTAATGCACACTGCATTCCACGACCAACTCTGTCATAACTGTGCCTTAAACATTTATTACAACATTGTGATAAATAATATACACACTGTATCTTTTAAAATACCATATAAACCATACCTCAAGAATAGGGAGCCAGCTTCCCTATGCATTATCCTACAACATGTCCCTAGCCTGTTGGGGGTGTTGTTTTTTTTTTTTTTTTAACCTAAAAACAAATCTGTAAAACTGGATAACTACAGTAAGCAGCCTACGCTATTACACAATTAATGCAGTATTGGCATTAGACTTGTATAAACCCTTGCACATCAGCAAACGTACTCAAGTGCCAGGCATACCATAAACCTTTCCACCTTTGAGCCCGCGTCGGGCGGGGGTGGGAAGCGCTGGGCCTTTTCGCCAAGTTTGTGTCGCATCTACCATTTCCCAGGTATCGATGTGCCACACTCGTACCAGCGAACATAGTTAATGTGAGTCTCTCCGCCTATTTTTCCAAATTTGACTGGTTCCTGACGAACGGCCCTGAAAAATCCTGGAACAGAGAACAGAGCATTGTTTGCAGGAAGCCCTCTGACATTCCGTTCCGTGGAGGTCCCTGGGACGTCTGTATACAGTTCAGTTACAACGGCTAAACTAGTCGCTACGCCCTTGACCCATCTGCCACAAAGAAGGTCCGTTTGCTGCCCCTCCATTGATGAGCGCTCTGCAACAGCTGGCGTTTGTCCACCCAACTCAAACAGAAGCAGAAGCGCTTGGGCTTGCTGCAGCCCAGAGCAGGAGAGGCGAAGCCTCCCTGCCCTGGAGACTTGGTGATCCCAGCGCCCAGACACGGATGGCGCTGGCAGGGCGAGGCCAGTGCCCCCGCCTTCCCCCTCTGGCTGCTGCGGGGGTCTTCTCTAAACGGCAGGCGGTTCCGCCCTGCACAGTTGTGATGATTAAATAGTCCCCACTGCAGTAGCCTTAACGCTGCAGTGAACCTAAATAAAACTTGACAGCTGGGGCTATTTCACACTATCTCTCCATCCCCAAGCCGAAGATCGTAGCTCCCGCTTTCAGGCTGTTCTGTATGACAATACGCATGCTTCCCCTTCAAACAATTAACGTTAAGTTAAACGTTAAAGTGAGCAGTTAGTGCTGAATCCAACCTGATCGTCAGAAATGTACGTGTGGCTAAAACATGCGCGTTTGCACACACAGATGTGCGCGCGCACACACACACACAATATTGTTCCCTCCCTGCGCTTCAGGTCAAATATATGTAGTTAATGCTGGCTTGAACAGAACTCGACTGCCTGCAGCCAGGGAGGAACTGAACAGCAATGGGCAATCTGTCTCTTCCTTCCTCTGTGCAGTTCATTTACTAGAAACAGAAGCTACAGAAAAGGTGGGGGCTTCTTTTGTTTGTTTGTTTGTTTTGGTGCGTTGTTTTTGGTTTTGTTTCTGTTTTTTCTAAAAATGAATGTAGCTCATGAATCTACTCAATTAAATCCAGTCGCTGAAAACAAATCGGTTTTAAGTGCCTTTTAAGCTGGGGTAGCAAGCTTTTTATGTAAAAGCATTTTTTCAATTTATAAAATCTTTTTTAAAAAGTGAGTCTGGTACAACCGAGAGGTCTGCTGTCCTGGCAATGCCAGATTAGATTCAGACAATCCCTCTACACAAACGGAATACCTTTACAAATGGGCAACACTGGGAAAGGAAAAGCAAAGCCCTCTTTAAAAATAAACCAAACAAAACCCAAATCACATACCCAAACACCTTTCAGATCGTTCACCGACTCTGTTTTCGGAAAAACTTGTGACAGGTTTAGGCACTTCACTTATCTCCCACACCTACCTTGACGCGTTTCTCTGCTTCTCTAAGGTGTTCTATGAATGAAGCACTACATACGGGAAGGTTTGGTCAACAGACTGACATTGTACTGAAAACCGTTTTGGTATTTTCCTCAGTAAAATATTCCATGACACACTCGGCACGCATGTGTGCATCAATACAGCCTGCGTTCTCACCCCGCAAGGGAATGGAATACCTCACCCTGGCACTGCTGCAAACAAGCAAGGCAGGAGTTCAGCTGACAGAAGTACAGTTTTCTTACGCTCGAGCCTCAGCAACGTGAAAAACAGCCAGGCAGGTCACAGCTGCGTTCAGGACATCCAGTCCCATGCCCACTTAGACCAGACTGGAATTCTAGGCACCCGGTTCAAATGAGTGCACACAGAATTACTGCAGCATGAATTACATTTTCCAGTAATGACTTCTTAGTTTCTCATTAGCACTAAACAAAGCTGTTTAATGCCCAGCTGATGATTTACTGCACTTTAAATCAACCTTGCTAGTTTGAGCATAACACTTCATGCCTCTCTGCAAACTCAAATTTGTGGTTGGGTTTAAGTGTGTAATACCAACTGTGAATAATCTGTTGGAATGTTTTAAACGGGAGAGAGGCTGTTTACTACCTAATAGAACCCGAGTCATAGCCTTCTTTTAATAAGTCATTGTTCATCTTCAGAAACTTCTCGACTCTCTTCTGCCTGCAGAGCCGGTAGGTAGCCCCTTTCCATCGCCCACCCCGGCAGTGGGCGCTGAATCCACTGGCAGGAAAAAGGAGCAGACAAAGGGATTGCCAAGGTTTGCTACAGAAACAAGCATAAGGAATTACCATCTTTGACTGGTAGATCTTCTTGCTGCCCTGTCCTTCCATCTAAGAATGAGTCTACAAATTGGCAGTGATCTTCTCCGTGGCCCCTCTGGTCTCCTATGTTATAAAATTTTCCTGAAAGCAAAGAAGCGGCAAAGTTGAACACCCATACCCAGCTTAGTGAGGGCTATTTCCAAAAACCACCAGAGGCAATGGGCTGTGCTCTTTGCTCTGTGGGGAAGCCAAGGTGAATGCTACGATTCTTGTCCTCTCGGGATCTATAGCTGTAATTTGAACATTATGTGCATACTCCAAGTACAGCGCTCGTGGCTGTAAACTAAAGCGCCCCATTCCTGGCCAAAATCTACGCCTGAATGTAATTCTTCTCCTTCCTACATTTCATACAGTAAGCGAAATTCTGTTATTACCTAGAACCTCATCCTGATTGTATCAAAAATGAGGTAAGTTTTGTTGGTGATGACTGGAATGGAAGGGAGGTTTGGTTCCCTGCCAGGAAGCCTCCAGTGCCTTCAAAGATGTTTTTATAGACCACCTTGTAACACAGCCAAGGCCTGTTATAGAAATCATCATATTTTTACAACATGTATGTGCAAGCGATATCCTTTAACGAATAGATGACCTCGGTGCAGTAACTGCTTATCCAGAGCATGAAGTCTGCCCGTGTATTTATTTGCAGGATTGCTTAACGGGACACTTGACTGCAACTGAGTAGAAAACAAACAGTCTCAAGTGGCCCACACGGCGTGTGCTGACGGTACGGGCTGTGCTTACCCTGTTTAACAAGAGGACTCACAGTGAAGGAGTTTCGACAGAGATGTTTTTACTTACTGATTTGAATTGCAAGACATTAGGAAAATTCAGTTCAGAAGATGGAGGAAAACATGCTACATTCTCTTAGCGAGCCTTGGCAGGAAAGATTTTCAGATAAACTTACCATTTTTTAATAAACCCCTTTCACAGCACTATGTTCTTAGTACGTTCAACCTTTGGTTGGAAGGTTGAAAGGAAAGGTGAGAGCATTTAGAAGTAGGCTCAGTACTCGGGTATAAGCCAAGCAGAAAGTCCAGTTACTCATTAGATGTTGGGTGTCCTGTAGCCTTGAATCTGTGCCAGTATGGCCACCTGAGAGACGGTGAGGTGGCTTACAATACTGCTCCCTGAAGTGCAATTAATAGAAGAGGAGCCTACCAATAAACTGTCTCATATGTTTGTGATGTGATCAATACTTTGCCAGAAATTCTCACCTCCAGTTGACGGTCTCTGTGCATGCAGTTCTTCTCTAGCTTTAGAAAATTATTTATTACTATCTAGTTTTGGCTGCAGGCATGTTTTTTCCATAGGAGAACTGGTCAGAGGGAGTTCCTCTCTGCCATTTTTTGGTCTGAAGTAAAGAACATTCAGGCTGCCCAAAATGGCATTTTTTTTTTTTGTTCCATGGCTGTTGAAGGTCACACTTAGAATTTTTTTTTTTTTTTTTTTTTTTCCCTCAAAAAGTCTGGATTGGCATCCTGAGGTTCTCTGCAGGAACACTGTACAGAAGTTCAGAAATACAAATTTTCCTGGTTAATTCCACTGAGCATATTTAAAGGAAATAAAGCATGACCCTGTTTAGATTGTCCATTTGTATGTGTGGACACTGAAAATTACTTGTGTGTTCAGCATATCCAGAGAGGGATCGTAACAGTGAGTGAGCAAAGAATGAAGGCACATCCCTGCCAGGTTCTGTGTGTCTTGAATCACAGATTCAGAAAATCATAATAATTTAGGTGGGAAGGGATCTCACGAGGTCCCATCTACTCTGATCTCCTGCTCAGAGCAGGTCTAGTCAGATCACCTTTCTCAGGGCTGTGTCCAATCAGGTCTCCAAGGACGGAGGTTGCCCAACCTCCCCGGGCCCTGTTCTAGTATTGGACCGCCCTCATGGCAAAAAAGGTTTTACTAATATCTAACAGGAATTTCTCATGTCTTATGTCTTCTCAGATCCTCTGATCAGGCAACTGCAGACAACCATAACATCTCCCTTGAGCCTTCTCTTCTTCGTAGGCTTTTAAAGAAAAGTAGGGTACATTCAACTCCTACAGATTCAGGCTCCTCACTGCTGCCTAATACGAGGCAGCAATCCTTGTGGGTAGCCAGACTGTGACATTTCTCATTTCTACCCACTTTTCTCCTCTGTTTGTACCAGGTACCCTGACTCTTTCAGAAATACTATTTCAGGGGAATCGACTTTTAATCTAGTTGCTCACATACTGTCATGGTTTAACCGCAGCTGGCAACTAAGCTCCACACAGCTGCTCATTCACTCCCCCCGCATCGGGATGGGGGAGAGAATCAGAAGAGTAAAAGTGAGAAAACTCGTGAGCTAAGATGAAGACAGTTTAATAGGTAAAGCAGAAGTCATGTACGCAAGCAAAGCAAAACAAGGAATTCATTCACCACTTCCCATGGGCAGGCAGGTGTTCAGCCATCTCCAGGAAAGCAGGGCTCCACCACGCCTAACAGTTACTTGGGAAGACAAAACATCATCACTCTGAACATCTCCCCTTCCTTCTTCTTCCCCCAGCTTTATATGCTGAGCATGACGTCCTATGGTCTGGAATATCCCTTTGGTCAGTTTGGATCAGCTGTCCCAGCTGTGTCCCCTCCTAACTTCTTGTGCACCCCCAGCCTCCTCGCTGGTGGCGTGGGGCGAGAAGCAGAAAAGGCCTTGGCTCTGTGTAAGCACTGCTCAGCAGTAATGAGAACATCCCTGAATTATCAACACCGTTTCCAGCACAAATCCAAAGCATAGCCCCATACCAGTTACTGTGAAGAAAATTAACTCTATCCCAGCCAAAACCAGCACACATACCTCCATCTACCTACAGGAAAGCATAGCAGCAACTGAGACAAGCACAGAAAAGCTGTGCCAGCTATTCTCATCCTGTATTTCCCTGAGTGATGGTGGTCCGCTCCTGTGCACATGGGGTTAACCTCCACAGAAAGACTCCAGTGAACCAAAGTGGGATTTGAGTCCAACACTTTAGGACCAGATTTAAGAAGCCTAAAATACATATAAATCCCTGGGTCAAGAGTTTCCTATTGGCTCACTCTGCACTGTCAGGGCAAATATTAGGCATGGGGATTTGGCTGAAAATAAGATGTGATTTATGATTTTGGTCTTTTTGCGGCTAGGGCTTGTTATGGGCTGCCCTGTTCTGCTTAGTGCTGGGCCATGCATTTAAGCAGCGAGAAATAGGAATGATTTGGGTAAAATCCCCAAATTCCTGCATATTAACTACCATGATGTGTGTGTCCACATGTGTTGAAATCTCAGCATTGAGGATGTATTACAGTATTTTTTGAGGATGCAACACAACACAAAAATGAGAGGAAAATAGGAGGAACAACAGAATAGCTGGAGGCTTGCATCTGTGGAACCCACTCATTATTTTGCACTCTTTACTGAACAACAGCAGGAGACCCCAACTATTTCCTCACTGATCTTTAGTATAAATCATTTTTACTCATTGTTACATTCCAGTTTAATACTTTAATACCAATTTCAAGGTGATTTGCAGGTGAGTCCAGGCAGAACTCTTTTTAAGGCCTGTGCAGGCTTGGTTATCAAAGGCAGTAGAGTAATATGGCAATTAGGATTCATGCAGACTACCCAGGTGGAGACTTAAAGCAGCATTGCTGATGCCAGAATGACAGAGAATCCAAGCATCGCTTCAATGCTTCAGGTCTGGGCCAACACAGCTGAATTGGATGGCTGGTCCATGTGAGTACAGCAGCAGCTGGGGGACTTCCAGGCTTCACTGTGTAGGATAGGTATGCCTTAGGATCTTCTTCCTAGTGCTAGTGTTGCGATTATATGACAAGTAGCTAAGCCTTGTGCAGGCGATTGGACTAGCCAACCTCCAACCTAAATTTTTCTGTGAGTCTGTGAATCGCCAGACTGCATTTCGAGAATTTTCCCTGCCCTCTAGCTGAGGTTTTCCATAACTTGGCATCGCAAGGGCTGATGATTCAAGGATGCTGAAAGAATGTTTTATGTCGAACCATTCCTGAAGTTCTTGAGGCTTTCATGTCTGATCCAACATCCAGATCCATGTGGCTCCCATGAGCCTTTTGGAAAGCAGCAGTCTCATACTTTAAAGAACAGCTCTTGGTAAGAACCCAGTTCAGTGGAGGTGGGCACCTACAAGTATTCCTGGACAACAGGACATTGCAATATCTAATTTTCAGTCACGTTTCTCTCTAGGCCATTAAATTCCTTATTAAATACACAGGAATAATTAAATATCTGATATCTAGTTCAATTAAAATACAACAAGTAAGAAGGGAGCTATCTAGAATAGCTAATGAGTCATACTTATCATTCCTTATCCCATGCAAAATGGTACAAACAGGAAGGCTTGAGGAGCCTTACCCCAGAGTATCTCACAGCTGCATTACCCACAAGTACATTGGAGATGTGGGTCTAACACCATGCAAACAGCAAAGAGAATAACCCTGGTCTTCCTGTCTCACGTGAGACTTCTCGTAAGTGGTTAAGGCAGTAAATAGGACAGGATCCCAGCTGTGCCATCACTTTAGTTTGCTAGACCTGACAGGGTGATGGGCAGTCTCTACCATCCCCAGCAGGGCCCAGAGCAGGAGCGAGGAGGGAAGTGACCTCCCTGAGAAGGGGGCTGTGTGGGGCTTCAATGCCGCAAGCAGGAACCCAAGGAGCTTGTTAGAGGGAGCACCAAAACCCAGGAATGTGAGGTACTTTGAAGGTTGCAGTGATGAAGGTTTTTAAAAGCATATACATTTTGTGGACAAGTAGGTGGCCAAATCCATCTGTGAAGTCAGTCTCCGTGTTTTAAATGGGTCCTCTTTATTATATAAATCAAGAGACAAGTAAACAGAATATTATTCTTGAATTACACCGCATAACACATAGGGCTTCAAGGGATAAGAGAATAATCTATCTCATAGTCTTTAAAACTTGCATAATTTTAGTTGAATCATATTTAAAATCCATTAATCATTTAATTGCCTGTTTGTCTTTTAAACTGATGGATATTTTCCAACATGTTGTCATGTAGTACTTTTTATATTTTTGATGCAAGAAAAAAACCCATAAGTACTAAAAGCAATTAACTTAGAGAAAGAAAGAGAAAGAAAGAGAAAGTAAAAACATCTCATCATTTCTCTCCCTGAACAGAAAAGTAGTTCAAACTGATTATTTTTTCTGAAAGCATTGCAGACTTCTGGTTACCATGAAACCTGGAAACCCTGTGCATTTGCACTTCAGTTTAGCAAACAGAAGCCTTGCTGTTCTCTTTGTTCAGAAAGGTTTAGTTCAGAATTAGCAAGCTGATAAAATACTTTGCTATAAATTTTTATAAGATTCTATGATGGGTCACATCGCTACGTTGTCATGGTGATGAGAAGTGCAGATGTCAAATGCAAACTAGAAAGTGGTATATATGATGGTTTGATTTTGAAAAACATTTCATTAAAGCAGTTTTCAGGGGCCTCAGATGTTCCTTCTTCGAACAGATTACTCAGAGTTCAGTAGCTAGAGGCCCAATCCAGAGACCACCACACCCAGTAATCCTCAGGTTGTTGGTTTCAGTGGACTGTGGACATGGCCATTAGGAAGCTATGATGTGAGACAAATGCATTAGTTTCCTCTTTGCACAGAGACAAATCCCTCACAGACTGAGGCCCTACAGCTGCTTGAAGTACATGTAAACTTAATAAGGATTATTTTTAGATGGTTGTGTTTGTTGTATGGTAAATGGCGTGTTACTCTTGGTAAAGCTTGCTGTTATCTGAAGGGTATTTTAGAATTAAATTAGAATTAAAATTCTAATTTACTTAAACCAAGTGTAGAGTAAAAATATGACTTCACATACAAATTGCCAACACATAGTACAAAATAGGGTGAGTGGCAATTTAAAAAGCAGTGTTGACTCTACTGAAGGCGAGGGAGACCTGCTGCAGGTAAGTAGTGGCACTGATCAGGGATGGAGTCCTTAAGAATCAGGGATGGAGTCCTTTCTGCCTTTGTTCACATTTTTTACTATCTTCTTGTTATTTTCTTTGTGAAAACACCACAGATGGATGTTTTTATACATGCGTTTGATATATGTTCTTTGCTTCCTTTGTTGTGACCTAAAATTTGTTCTATTCAGCTCTCAAGGTTGTATCCCTTCCATGACCTGTACTTGTCATTGATTTATGTTTACATCCCACAGCCCTCTGCTAAGATGCCTCTCAGGCCTCTCAAGATCTCCACCATCACCCTTTGCTTGTACCCTTGGGGGCCAAGGCCTACAGGTCTCTTGGTGTTATGAGTTCACAGAGTGAGTTGTCCCTCCAGGGCCCTCTGAGCTGGACACACAAAGCACTTGCCCCCAGTGCAAGCCCTCCCAGCTCTGGTGGACCTGAGGAGGAGCTTTGTCTGTATCAGCATCATGTGCATTGACACAGCATCTTACTGCCAGATTGTCTTGACTCACCTTCTCAAGAACATCAGCTGATGACTAGATGTGGAGGAGTGCCAATCATGCCTACCACTAAAATCCAGATAGGGCGTCACAGCCTTCAGTTACATTTAAGTACTGACTTTTTACCTTTTAGGACATGCTCAGCTTTAGAGCAGAAGCTGCAATATGCAAACAGTAGATGACCACCTGATTTATCCAAGTTTCCATCAGGAGGTCACATGCCTCTTATGCCTGGAATAATGGAGGAACAAATGCAAAGCTGAATTATTACTTTACCTACTCTGTTTTTCTTATGAAGATGTAACAAGCAGATTATTGAGAAGATATCCTTCATGTTTTTCCATCAATCATTTTGCTAGTTGAACTTCTACTTGTGCCTCTCCCTTCTCCTGTGTACAAACACAAAAAAATTATTAGCATTGCACCCAAAAATCCTATGGCAATTTTCTGCAGGACTTCACCCTCCCACCATCTTTTTTTGTCCAGACACTGGGTCCTGGGTCTGCTCCCAGTTCTTGTGAAAAGAAGCAGACATGGTGACTACTGGCTCAGAGGCCTAAGGTGAAGAGGAGAGGTGCCAGCTAACGCTCCCCTTGGTCCCAACAGTCAAGGGGAAAATCTTGGGTGGGAGAAGACACATACCGTGGGTCAGTACCTAGCTGAGCACTTAGCGTCTGTCCTGGTTTCAGCTGGGATAGAGTTAATTTTCTTCCTAGTAGCTGGTACAGTGTTGTGTTTTGGGTTCAGTACCAGAAGAAAGTTGATAACACACTGATGTTTTCAGTTGTTGCTAAGTAATGTTTAGAGTAAGTCAAGGACTTTTCAGCTTCTCATACCCAGCCAGCAAGAAGGCTGGTGGAGCACAAGAATCTGGGAGGGGACACAGCCAGGACAGCTGACCCAAACTGGCCAAAGGGGTATTCCATACCATGTGACATCATGCCCAGTATATAAACTGGGGGGAATCGGTCTGGGGGGGATCGCTGCTCAGGAACTAACTGGGCATCAGTCAGCGAGTGGTGAGCAATTGCCTTGTGCATCACTTGTTTTGTATATTCCAATCCTTTTATTATTATTGTAATTTTATTATTTCATTATTATTTTCTTCCTTCTGTCCTGCAGTTTAATCACAAAAAGCAGCTGCAGCTAAGCTGCGGTTTAAAAACAAAACAGTCCACATCACAATGGGAGGATGCTAAAGCAAATTGGCTGCTGTACCTATCAATTACCACCCTTGGTGTATTCTGACCTAGTATATACTTCTGCCTCTTTCACAAAGAGATATAACAGTGAAGGCATTTCCTTATTTTCCAGACTTTGGCTTCAAAGGTGCTAATTTTCTTTACGCAGTAAGAAAATTACTCACTTCACTGACTTGTTCTTGGCAATCACCTTTAAGAACAGTGGCAACATTACCAGTGACATGCCATATGCATCAGCATCTGCCTAGTCTGTAGATGCGCATTTAACAAAATCAGCATGGTGGCAATGAACAGCAACGAGAGCATCTCACGGTAAGAATTTCATTGCTGTGATGTAGCTTCACTTAGGTACATAGTGAAGGGCAGCACTAACTCCTCAGAAACAGATGACCGTTTCCTTTGGCTGTATGATCAGTCTTTCAGTGCTCCTGTCAGTGGAATGGATGGGAAGTAATCTTGCAGAAGAAATTTCAACAGAGACCTTTTGTGCCTGTAAATAAGAGCATACAGTACAGATATGAGTGAGAAATATCATCATATCAATTTCAGAGCTTCACAATCCTCATTTGATGGTTTACTGTTGATCTTTTATCTCCTTGTCACAATTTACTACTTGCCTTCTCTGGAGTGAATGTTGTGAGCAAATTATTTCCTTTCTCTTAACAGCTACTCTTTTGAAGTACATGAAGACTTGTGTCATATTCTTTCTGCTTCTTTTATTATCTAGGACAAACAATTTTGGTTCCTTCCAACTTTCTTTGTAGGTTGTGCTTTCTAGACCATTGATAATTCATGTTGCTCTTTGGTGGACTTTCACCCATTGCTCGGTGGCTTTCCTGAAGTACCAAAACTGGACTATAGTATACTATAGTATAATCAATGCTCCCTTTTTTACATTCTAGGATGATGTCCCTTTTTTTTTCCTAAGGATGATGATTATTTTTTAACTTGCTTTCAGGCTGTGATCAACTCTAGGATGCTGTGTTTTCTTCAGGGCAGCTGCTAACTGATGTCCCCTACTCTGTACTTGGGCAATTGCTTTCTTGTGTAGAATTTTTCACTCGTTAAATTGAAGTTGGCTTTGTTTTTTTAAAAAGTATCTACAATTTGTAGAGTTCTTTACTATTCTTCTTGTGTACTCCAGTGTGTTTCAGCTCTCCCTGTGCTGGAGTTGCTATCTCTATCCCATTAAGTAGTCAGGAGTTCTACTCACCTGGAGTTTCCTGTGAGGGTGGAGAGCATGGGCTCACCTTGCAGGTATCCAGAAGACTATAAAACAACTGAGTTTGCAGGGGAGAGGTCTGCTTAGCTTCCCACAAGTGAAGAAAGTTGGTGCAGGTGCCAACACAGAAAGGTCAGCTTCCAGAGGACAAAATTAATCACCCTCCTTTCCCATACTGTGGAAACCGGAATATCACAAGTGTCCATCCCCATTCTCTGAGTGAAACCACCAAGGCCTTGGGCCTTTACCTTCTCTGAGGTGGAACTGAGCTACTTGCCAAGTCCCAGATCAGGAGCTGGGTGTCATTCCTAGCCATGAACTTCACCAGTAATACCAACAAGAGTTCGGCATAGCTAAGGAAATGGTTAAAGTGACTCAGAAGCCTTTCTGAAGGAGAATACAATGCTCTTCTAGGAGTCCAAGATATATAGAGCCCTCATATAACATTAGGTATATCTCCTTAAATGTCACCTCTCCACAAGAGCTCAGACATGCCCACCCTATCTGCAAGGAGCAGGCTGCATTACGCCAGGATGCTCCCCTTGCCCTGTGCTGATTTTCCCCTGTTTGTCAGTGTTTTCAATAATGCATCCTTGGTGCCCTCTCAGCTCTTACAAATTTTAAGTCTCTTTTGATGCTGGAATTACCCTTGGGTAATGTATTCTGCCCTAGCCTGGCTAGAGCCAACTATTGTTATCTTAACACCTTTGAAACTGTTTACCTGAGACACAATTTCCTTATACTTCTTTTTCCTTTTTGTTATTCTCCACCTTTTCACAGCCCCTGTGGACTCAGTTCTAGGCATTCCGTCAGGCAATGGTGCAAAATTAGGGAGGAAAACGACCGCAAGTACATTCAGACAAAAATACTGCAGAATTGCCAATCTGACACCCACCATTTGCCACTTCTGTGACTACCAAGGGTTTATAAAGCATGAAGAGTTTGAAGCTTTGGGGATTTGGTGAGCAGAAGACTGTAGCTAAGCCTGAGAAAGTAAAGGCCACTGAAGAACTTCCAAAGGAAGAGGAAGTTGAGACAACAGACATAGTCTTGTTCTGCACTTAGCCTCCAAAAATACCTCTTGATCCTTCTCTGAGGCTCCAGCAGGAGCTGCTGAGTCTGCACCTACACCTTCCAGAGAAGTTCATGGCAATCCCACAAGCTTAGTCTAGTCCAGAGTGAAATCTCATAAGCTGAAACTCTCCAGCCTGCAGCTCAGTGACTTGTATCTACTACTGCTCCCTGGAGATTAACATGCAAGGAACTGCAGTCTGGTATTCACTGTTTCTGCCAAAGGTTGCATATGAACTGCCATGAAACTTAAGCACAGTGCATCGTAGGTTGCAAAGCATAGATTATGTATTCTTCTACCTCCATATTTTGTTACTGAAAAAAATCAAACCCCAAAACCCTCTCTTCACTGTCACATTAAATATCTCTGTGGAGAACTGCTGCTCTTACTGTAGTTCATCAGTTTTACAGAAGGCCACGTCAGGAGGGGTGTCTACACCTGCATCATGACCTTCTGCAGATTACAACCCATAAAGATCACTCCATTTCCCTCCAAGGAGCTCAGAGGCATGACCCGATACTTCAGTCTTTCAAAAATAAAATGGTACATGCTAGCTGAGAGCCAGAGAGCCCAGATGGTACCAGTGCCCAAAGGCGCCTACAATTGCAGGGGTTCTCTGTGTCCAGAGAACCTGCAGACGGTGTGCCATGCTGTAGAGATTAATTGTGTCAATCTGATCTGTAGAAAAACATGACACTAGAGCCATTGGCAGCAGTTTGTAAGTAAAGATGGGTTTTGTGCATCACCTCAGAGAGCTTGTCCACACAAGGACTTTCCCTGATAGCCAGAGCACATTTGCTGTCCCCTTGACAGGAGAGTTGCTGTGTGTGAGATGGACTGTAGAAACGCATGGTACCCAGCAGGACATGACAGGGAGATCACAGCCAATTGCAGTCAGACAGCTCTGAAGAAGGTTGCTTCTCTATCAGAAATTGATAATTTCTCAAAACTATTTTGCACTGCATTGATTTCAACAAAAAGTATAGAGATAATTCACCATCAATTTGTTTTTTCTTTTCAAAATGAGTTTCTGTTAGTTTTTAAAATGTTGTGTACCTTTTGGACAAAATAAAAATAGAGTATTTTGTTAAAAAAAAAACCAAAACAAATTCACTGATAACCTTAGTTTTTTAAAAATTAATTTCTTCTGAAATTTTGATTGCTTGGAGTTTGTTCTACCTCTGGTCAGACTTGTGTTCCGGTTTTGTGGCAATCTTTGTTAAATGGGAAATACATTTACTATCCATCATTGAACTGACCAGCTGACCACCTGTCTATAAAACTTAACCTGATGTGTTTCTCTACTTTTTTAGAAATTGCATGAATTTTATTTCTGAAAGGCAGAACTTTGATGTGATTCTACTGTTTGTTCCTGGTATGTTTTATATTTGCAAAGCGAACAAAACCATCTATTTGGGAATTCTTTAAATTCTTTTAAATTCATTTAAAAATTACTTCCAAGTAAAAGAAGAAAACTAACGTTATCATGTCATGTGTTGTTTTCATTTGGATAATAGCATGAGTTAATCAGAAGTCACGATGTAATTTTGGTAAAATGTTTAGTGAAGAACCAGAAGCTAAGGAAGCATGGAGGTGGGGCTTCTGATGTAATTATGCTGTCTTTGCCAATGCTTGTGTTCTGGAGAATGGCACTTCCCACCATGCAAGTAATACATGCAGGCCAGATGTTTTTTTAAATAAAATGACTGCACCTCTGGTTCAAGACCTGTTATTCCTTCTTCCAGAGCTGATGAAGCTGTGCTTGGTGGGCTGGCTAGCCTTTAGAAGTGAATCTTCAAGAAGCTTAGATCTTTCAAAAATTGAATTAAAATGGTGAGATGACCTTGAGTATCCTTGTAAAGGGGTAAGTTTGTTAAAAGACATGGTGATGTGAAGATGCAGTGTGTCCTGAGAGCAGAACCAAGCTCTCAGTGTGTCTTCCCATTTTTCTTTGTAGCTCTTCTTTTCCTTTTAAATCTATTTTAGGAGCTTCAGTGCACAGTTCCCACCCTGTGACAGCAAAGGAGTCTTTATGTGGTGTAGGCTAGAACAGACTGCAGTGTAGGAGGACGGTGGATTACTGTAACCTTATATTACAAGCAAAATTAGCAAGTGCTTTAAAAAACCAGCATAAGAAATAACATCAATAAGATCATGACCAAAAAAGTCTAGGAATATAAATCTGAGGCTTATTTTATTCTAAGAGCATATCTAAGTGGAGATAAAGGGACTGGGGATGGGGGGGAAGAGCATTCTATTACAATAGTAGAAAAGAAGGACAACCCAAATGAGTGATTTCCTGGCTGACTCACAATCTATTACATTAATAGGATCAGTGATTAATATTTAACTAAATCCTCTGTTGCCTTTGTTTTTATTTTAAACTGTTTTTAAAGTTTAATGAGTTAGGTTAGCTAGATAAACATGTAGTTAATAGACAGTAAGGTGAAGAAAGGATTCAGACATTAATTACGGCTATTGTGAGTATCAGAGTTCTAGGAAGGGCTTAAAGGTTTGAGAGGGATGTAATCCTTTCCTTTCCCTGATATGAGCCAGCCAATTGTTAATGCAGGTTAAGTAACTTCCCCAGTGACCCATAACTCCCCAGTAACTGCTGGTTTGTCTGTGAACGAGCAACCTCTACTGAAAGAGTAAGAAAGGAAAAAAACCTGCCTTTGTCATTCAGTAGATGGTGCTCTTCCCTTCTCCTGAAGTTACAGCACATGCTGCTGATGGGTTAGGTACCATACTTCAGGAGTGATTTAAGTCTACAGTTCTTCTACCTCTTGTGCCACCACTGCTTGCTCTGTGTTTTGCCAAGATTTGAAAGTTAATCCCTGTGCCCAGGCTTAGTCAGGTTTTATCTTGTTTACCTCATTTATCTAAAATGTCCCACCTTGTCACCTAACAAGGACTACTTAACAATATATGAGGCTTGGGTCTACCAACGTTTTGCTGTCAGTCCCCAGGAAGGAAACAGTATGTGCATTGTGCATGGACTTGATATCTCCCCAGAAGTGGAGCTGCTGGTTTTCCATTGGGGTGCAGCGCTGTTCTGAAATCTCTCTCCCACTCAGGCACCAGTACAGATTTTTCTCAGCTATATGGCTTTACAGCACCTACAGCTACATTGGTGGACTCCAAAGGGTGAGTGCCCATGTCCTGGCACCCACCTTGACTAACCCTATTCCTGACCTATGCTGGAGCAAGAACCGGGCATGCTCCAGCTTCCACCTGCCATCCTGCACCTTGGTTCCCATCAGGAGAAAACCTGACAATAGCTGTTCCTGCCAAGTCCTTGATTTGGCTTTTGCAGAAATGCTGAAGGCATGCAAGAGCATGCATCTCCTGCTCAGTCTGGAGACAACCTGAGGGATGAGGTTTAAAGAGTCAGAAAAGTTGCAACCAAAACACCAAGCTGGAAGATTAAGTTCAAGGATCAGGATGTGTCTGGAACTGCTAACAGGGCTTCCTGATAGCACCTGATGGACAGGGTGGATTCCTAGAAGGCTTTATTGAAATGACAAAGAGACATTTACTTCTTGTGGAAGGAATACTTGCTTGTTATATTGTAAGCTTATTTAATATCGGAATACATTTCTGGGCACATGAAGGAGAAGATGACTGGGAAAAGTCAGCATGGATTTACCAATAATAAATCATGCCTGAGCAACCCAATTGCCTCGCAGATGACGCGAGAGCAGTGAATATCATTTACATTGACTTTAGCAAGACTTTCAACTCTGTCTCCCACAATGGCCTTGCATCCAAGTTAGGCTATGAACGTCTGGATGGGCAGACAACTAACTGAGTAAAATAGTTGGATGATTGTGCTCAAATGGTAGGAGGTAACAGGTTATATTTTACCTGGACGCAAGTTACAAGTGGAGAATTGCAGAAGTCTATCCTGGGACCTGTCCTGTTTAACAGCTTTATCATCTGGAAGAGGTGATTGGGTGCACTTGCATCAAATCTGCAGCTGATCTCGTACTAGGGGCACAATCAATACCCACAAGGGGAGGGCTGCCACTCAGAAACACCTAGGCAGGCAGGAGGAACAGGCTTACAGGAACATTATGGAATTCATCAAGGACAAATGCAAAGTCCTGCACCTGGAAAGCAAGAGCCCTTGGCAATGGTGTAGGCTAGGGACAGGCTGGCTGGGGAGCAGCTCTGTGGGGAAGGCCCTGGGGTCCTGGTGTCAGTTAGCTCAACACAAGCCAGCAGTGTGCCCTGGCATGAAAGGAGATTGAGAGAAGGGATCTCTACTCAGCAGTCACTGAAGCACCTCCAGATACAGTGTCCAGTTTTGGACCCATGTTGACAAGAAAGACGTCAATAAACGGGACTGAGTTCAGTGGGTGGGACCCCCAACATGGCTGGGTTTGCAGCACTTGTGCTGTGTGGGGAAGGTTAGGGATGGGGCTGGTTAAGCCTGAGGAAGAGGTGACTTTTGAGGGGGACCTAACAGCAGCCCTCCCAGTACCTATGGGGGATGGGTGAGAGGAGGGACCCAGGCTGTTCCCAGCAGTGCATGGCAAGAGCTTGAGAGAAAATGGGCTTATGCTGAAAACAGTTTTCACCATGAGGACAGTCATGCAGGGGTGCAGGTTGCTCAGAGAGGCTGGACCAGACATCTCCTGTGGTCCCTTCCAGCCCTAATTGTCCTGTGATCCTATGTTATCATAATGCCCTGTTACATTGCAGTTTGCTTTAAAAGCAGAAGCAATCCTGAAAGATCATTGTGGCTATTAGTGACCTAAGGTGGGATTTCATTTCGCTCTGCTTTAAAGAGTCAGGAGATGCTCAGAGAAATGTGCACGCGGGTGGCCTGCTCATTGTTCTCTGCTGGGGGAGGAAGAGCTTGCAGACTTGCATTTGGGTTGGGGATGGGCCCTGTGTGGGGAAGAGTAAACCTGAAGGACCTCCCTTGTTCGCAGGTTTGCCCTGGCTTCATTGACTTTGTTGTATTTACTCAGAGATGCAAGGATCCACCAGTGAATTCATTGTGAAGATGAAAGTGGGGTGCATCATGGAAAGGAGAAAGATCAGTCTGGGCTGATGCCAACTTCAGCAGTAGACCTTGGATTTTCCTTTGAGAAGCCATTACATAGCATGTAGCTGGAAGAAGAGCTCATCAAAGAAATTGAAAATAGCTGTAAGTATATAAAATGCTAATGGGATCCTTCAGCTGTGGGCAAATGCTGCTGGCTGCTCATTTAAAAAAAAAAAATAGCTGCAGCTTGTAATAGGGAAGCCATTATGTACATTCAAATTATGAGAAAAGTTTCTAAAGTATGGAGAATCAAGTCTGATAAAAGAAATCATGTCTGCCATCAGTTTATTATAGACTAATATAATATCTGTTTTGGCAGACTAAAGGATGCTGCTCCATTACACATGATGATGTCACACCATAAAGAGATGGATGGTTTAATAAGTACTAACTACCTGTTTTAGCAGTACTGCTAGCAAATTAAACTGGTGCTCATCCTTGTAAAAATACAAAATATATTAGGTTAGCTTGATTTAAAGTTACTAAGAAAGAGCAGCTCTTTTTACCTTCCCACTGGATTCCCCAGCTTGCTGCTGACTTCTGCCACAGAGTTTCTGCTAACAGCACCTACTCCCAACTGCCCTGCAGAAATGTTTCTGACATATGCTTGTCTTCTGCCACAATCTGTTTGGGTTTTGCACAACTCAAGTGCACACCCCCCACCCCCCCCCAGTCTGCATTGCAGAAAACAAGCCAGAAAGTCTATGACAGTAATTTTGGAGTGATTGCCTTGCAAAAGTAATGATGGCATGACATATTTGAACTCTTCCATCTTTGACGAACTGCACAACAACGCTGCAATAGAGAAAAATCACACTGAAGGTGGGGTGCCTCCATCACCACTACAGGTGAGACAATAGGTGCTGGAACTATCCCATCTCAGTCTCTAGAGACATATTTACAAACTTATCACACCCTGCAAAACCAACGAGACTGCAGGCAGTGGACCCGCCATTATTGGAACATAGCACACTCTTAGTGAAAGGGCCACCATGCAAGAAGAGACATGGATCTGGTTTATACGGGGACTAAACCAGAAGCTCCCGTGGATGCTGAAGTTCAGACTTTCAGGCTGCACGCAGTCTGGGTTTCATCCGGTAAATGAGCAAGGATTCAGAGAATGCTTGGAACAGCAAACACATCTTTTTTCAAGGTGGTTTGCTCATCCCTATTCAGAGGTGAACATTGGATACAGTTCTTAGTCTAGCAAAAATGGTAAAAATAGTCATCAAAATCAATATTCATTATGAGCTATTTCATACTCAAAACAAAATGCAGAGTTGATTTTCAAATGATTCCTTAAATTAATCACTTTTATTTTTATATTGTCTTTGTCTTATTTGACGTGTGCTGTACCATTCTTTACTAGCTGGATTTAACTGAACAGGATTTTTAAGACCTCTGATTAATCTTTATAGTATGGGAAAAATTCTCCTGTGAACAAGGGGAAAGCAGGCAACACTAATTAGCTCCAGCACGGAAGAACTCCATGTCAAAGAAATCCAAGCTTTGAAATCTATTTTCCTGTCAAAGCTTGGCTTATTAATATGCTTATCAGTCATGTACATATTCAAAGTATGTGTCATATAATACAAATCTGAATGCATCAGTGTCATGTGGATGAAATATACAATTTTTTTTTTAATTAAGAGTCTTTTCAGAAATGTATTTATGATGTTGTGTGGTTGCTGTTCTGTGTATCTCTCTTTCCTGCCAAGCCAGCAGATGGGGAAGGACTTCCTGCGCACTACAAGCAACCAATCATTTTTTTGATCCTGACCTCAAAGCTCAGTATGGGCTGATGCTCATCTGTGTGGACAAAAAGCCTTAGCATTAAAATATTTCCCTTTTTTGCTTCTCCTCCCTTGTCTTTTCATGTAAATGTTCAAAAATCAGACACCATAAACCATTTCAGAAGACCAGCCATTTGAAGTAAGTGTTTTCTGAATGTGTATACTTCTGCCAGCTGGGTGCAGAGCCTTTGCTGTGGGCTGGGCCAGGACCACCTACACCGTCCCTGCAGCAAAGCGGGAACATGTGTCTTGCCCACAGGTCTCTGACCTCCGTCTCCTATTTCTCTCCCTGCGCCAGAACAGCAAGGGCTGATGTAACTGAGGGATGTGACTGTGGCTAGCAAGTTGTCCTGTCCCTGGGTGGTCAGGCATGCACATGTCCAACGCTTCCCATGTGTACTGAAGGGGTTGATGCCCTGAAGACCTTGTCAATAGGAAGGGCTCTTGGACATCTGGCAGCAAGAGCCCCCCCTTACTTCACATCTGCTACCAGGACCTCCACAGGCACACCCTGAACAGCATATATGTATAGGAAACCTTCTCCTCCACCATGTAGAGAAGAGCAACCAGCCAGGCTCCTACCACCATCAGAAAGCTTTTGAGCAGGTGGAAGACACTGATTCCTCTTTGGGGACTGAAGAAAGCGGGCAGCTCTGCTTGTTGTTTTTTTAAAAAGGACTGTAACATAGTTAATTTTTTTTTTTCTTCATGGTCTCTCTTTGCCAGCCCCCATATGTAATGGCTATCTAAATGCCCTATGTTATGGCATCAGGTCAGTTTGTACAAAAAAGAGTGAAGTTTTGCCTGATGCCACCAAGATTCTCCAAGCTGGTCTTGCAGCAGTGGGTCAGCAAACGTATCTGGCAAATATGCCAAACAGAGAATGCAGGTGTGTGTATCCTAAGTCACATCTGTCCCAGAGGGCAGAACTAGCAGCTCATTTCCCGTGGAGCCTCCTGCTCCTGGAGTGCTCCTTGTACTTGGTGAGTGAACATATATCGCAGAAAAACAAAGAACATGTTTTTCCCCATGCATGTTCTCATGACATCATTGAAAGCTATCAGACAAGCACAGGTCAGGATTATTTGAAATTACCTGAACTTCTGCAGATACTTCAGCTTTTGCACAGATTTAGTAAAAAGGTGATTAAAGTCATGCTCATATAAAGAGCAGTAGTTTAGTCTCCTCTCTTCTTCTGGTTTCTTACAGTGGAGGAGTACAGTCAATATTGAAAATATTGTGGAGATGGGTTTTTTTAACAAAAATGCATCAAGCTAAAGCACTTTATTTCAACATTACACGCTCTCTCCAAATTTATATACTTTTGTCACTGTGAAGCAATTTATCACCATGTTGAAATAAAAGGGCTTGTTAGTCTGGGCCTACATTTCTGTAAACGTATGACTTGTGTATCTTTTAACTTGCAGCTCCTTGTTTTTAGCCTTCATACTCAGGCTAAAGCGGTCCTGGTGCAAAGGCTGGTGATGTCTTCCACCCTCTGCAAGGCCTGTCCATCTGCATTGCTTTCTGCACAAGTCCTCAAACCCAAAGCAGATTAATTTGTTGCCCTGAGAACTTATTTCTGGTTTAGGGCTTTTTTTGTCCTCCTTGTTATAGTTACCCACCAGAACTCATATGTACTCCTTGCTCTGCCTGCTGTCTGAACAGGTATAGTTTCCTGTCAAGGGCAGTGTCTACACTGAGAGTTCAAGGGCTACACATTTTTAATTAAATACTATTTAAAAACATGTTAGCAGCCATGAAAGACAGATGTTACAACACGGATAGACATTCATTATGGTCACTCCCATGGCTCAATTGACTGATGTACTTTTTAATGCTTTAGATGGCTAACATTTAAAGCTAAGATAACACTTACTTAAAATGCATAAAATTTCATTTTTCTGATTTAAGCAAAGTCTAATCCAGTAATTGATAAGGGTTCATGTAAGAGAACTGTTCCTCCATCACTCCTGGTTTTGAATATGCAATTTTCAGACTACTTGAAGTTGAAATCTTCTCCTGATATCCAGGCTTTCAAGACAAAACAACATCATTATTATTATTTTCAGCTAGGTAAATTAGTTAGAAGGGACATACACTTTCTCTTCCCACCTAAATTCCTGACTTCTCCATATGAAAAGAATCTGGCTGAACTTTTTGTTTAAATTAAGAGGTTGACATACCCATGGCATGTTTTTTTCACACTTGTCTTTCACATATTAGCCTTCAACAGTCCAGCCCTATTTTCTTTGAATTCCCTGGATATGTACAGGAGGAAACCGCTTCTTTACACATTTAGACTAAACACTGGCAGTGCAGGTCAGGATCCTGGCTGGCTTCTTTTATTTATGTTAAACCTGCACTGAACTGAGACCAGAAGTTCATTTGGGAGGCAAAAGTGGGGAATATTCTGCCGGCAACACTCAAATCTTAGCCACCCACAGCCAGCCCAAGCCCTGGGGTGAGTTATCCCGGGTGGTGGGTTGAAATGGCCACGTGCCCCAGACAGTACACTGAGCGTGACCCCGCTGCTTCCCCAGCCAGCCTGTGCGCAGCAGTGCGGGAGGTGATCCCATCCGACACCAGGCTAAGCCCTCGCTGCACCAAACTGAGTCAGGAGATGATATCAGGTGCTGCTTTGCTGTCCTTGCCACACAAGCATCACTGGGGCTATTTCAACCTTTAATTACCCTGAGTAATAGGGAGTGGAGGGTATTTAGCATATTAGAGAAGAGATCTCTGAGTATGGGTTGTTGAACAGCTGTAGAAGAGCAGTGTCCCTTAAGAGCAATGAAGTGCCCTGGGTCTCTAGAAATGACAGAAATGTATCTCTTTATTGATTATTTTCTTAATATTCATAACCAATAAACTAACTGAGCAGAGCCAGTTTGCTCTTCCAGGCTTTTATTTCTAATTAGCACTAATGGATAGTCAAGAGAACAACACAGAGGAGTCAATGATTGAGTCATATAACAGATTTCTAAATAAATAGGCTGCTTGGTTCCCTCTGGGAAAGAAGTCAGCAGCATGTCACTTACAGAGGGTGTTACACTGACAGGTGACAGGGATGGTTTTGTTATGTAATATTTCATCCTAAAAATGTTTCTTAAGGCACTGTCAGAGCAGAAGTTGAAATCTATGTAATGTTATATTTCCACTGAATTCAGAGAGAAAAAACTCTGCAAACATTGAAGTTCACAATTTGAAACCTAGCAATGAATGGGAGGCTTTGGTCAAGAAGGATATATAACTTTTCCACAGAAAGGTAAGTGAATACCATTTCAGAATATACCATAGATTTGTTCTCATGACTGGTTTGGATGTTACAGAGACCACTTTTCAAGTTAAGTTGTTCTGGTTTTGGAGGGTTTTTAATACCCTTTGGCTTATGCACATGTTGCAGAATCCAGCCCCATGTCCTACCAAGTTAAACTGCTGATCCTCCAGAAAGAAAAAGTGGTATAAATAGCTGTCAGGAGGGCATGACAGATAAGTGTGCTATCTGGAATTTCCACAGATCCTAATGTCAGGCCGCTCCTGTGGCATTGATTCAAGGGAAAAAACATCCGTTGGTGTCAAAAGGATTTTTTACTCAGTAAGGTCTAGTCTGATTGCATTTTCACATCTATGAAAAAAGCTTAGTGATCAAAAGGGGGAAAAAAGCAAAATAAAAAAAAGTCTAGATTGAAAGACCTTGAGGTAATAATCAGTTCTACACTCCCCTGACAAAATCCATGCAGGGCTTTATGCAAAATTGTCCTTAACTCTAATCTCTCATGACAAATTCCCAAACCAGAAGGACTGGGGCAGGAATACAACAGAGGCACCAGTGATTGACTCCGAGGCCAAAGGAGTTCTCTGCTTGTCATTTGTGGCTAGACTGCAACATCCCTGGCACTCCCAGAGTGTTACAATATAATTCGCGATACAGTTTAAATATTTCATCTCATTGCAGCAAAGATTAAGAGTTCTGAGGCAAGAAACTCTCTTTAGTACATGTTGGGGTTCCTTATGGTCCACATTCTCAACCAATGTTTGGTCTGATCATTCATATACAATTCTGCATCAGAAAAGAGTGGAGTTCACAATGAATTGTTGATCATTAACAGCATGGGGTTTCAGGCCCAAGTTCTGCTTGCATTTCTTAATGAGTACAACTCTTACCTGATGCAGTGTTTTAAATGAAAAACTGGAAACCTCAATGAGATGCACAGCTTTTGCACTGAGAATCTAAAGAGTCTTCATTTTCTTGGGTACAAAGACTTTTTTTTCATGGTTTTTTTGGTTCATTTATTTTGTGAGAATTTAATACATTTCTGTGTCCTAACGATCCCTGCAGAGATCTTTGGGGTTTGCTTCCTACTATATTCATTCTCCATCGTCTTCCTTCTTCTCTGTATCTGCTGGTTCTTAATCTTTAGGTTTGCTGTTGCTGCTGTTACTGGTAGGGAGATTTTGGAAGGGCGCATCCACACAGTCCTGTACTACAGATACAAGGATAGAGGAAATAATACAGACACAAAGAAAGGGATACAGTGTCTATGAAATCCTCAGACTGGAATAGGAAGTGCAAATCTCATTTTCAGGTGAAGGGGTCTTAATAAAATAGGGCATAAAATTGTAAGATACCATACGGTATTTTAAACTAATTGTATCTGTTTTGAGATGTCTCACCCCAAAAGCACTGACAAAACTCTCATCACTTAGTACCTAAATGTCACTCCTACTATTCAGCTACACAAATTTATAGCCGACAATACACATTTATACCTCATGTTATCATTAACAAAACCAAGACCTGGGTGTATTCATTACTCATGGCTATGAGATACCAACATGATATAGCCATGAAAGAAATTACTGAAGCTAAAGGACAGCACTGTCACAAGAATATACAGATAGGAACCAGCCAT
This sequence comes from Pandion haliaetus, assembly GCA_013401275.1. Classification (NCBI taxonomy): domain Eukaryota; kingdom Metazoa; phylum Chordata; class Aves; order Accipitriformes; family Pandionidae; genus Pandion; species Pandion haliaetus. The sequence continues at coordinate 125,641 of VYZV01028657.1, read as the reverse complement.
TTACAACCATGACCTGGAAACTAGGAGATTTCTAAGCATCAAAGCTGTGAAGGGTTGCTATGCCTTCCTGCAGAATGGTAAGGGATAAAACTCAAATTCCACTTAAAGACAGCACTTGAATACTTTGAGGGAGGCATTGCACAGTAGTAGCAGGACCTGCACCCTATGGCCCAGGAAGATCCTCGTGTCCTACACACCTTGGAGAAGGGGAGATCTAAGTCCACAGGACATAGGACACACAGACCAAATTCCTGTGCTTTTTTGCTTTCCTCCTCATCATCTTTCCTTTTTCTCCATTTCTTTTCACCCCAGTCATACCTTTCATCACTTTTTCCCCCCCTTCTTTCCTTCTCTATGAGGCAGGAATATGGCTGGCTTGAGGAAAGTGAGAAAGCAGAACAAGCACCAGGAGAATAAAAAGACAGGTGGAAAGATGAAGAACAGACTT
>VYZV01028657.1:37765-122748 GCA_013401275.1 Pandion haliaetus | reverse complement strand
AATTTTTTCTATGAGGAAGTCAATGCAATTTCCCCGTCACATGATGATCTGTCAAAAACTCATGACTCACCTTTGCACACTAGCAGTAGGTTGCATTTACGGATTTAATGATGCGATATGCATGGATGTCTGGCACAGTGACATGCCCCAGAGTGCCCAGAAAGTGCTGACCAACGCGGCATTCAGCTGCACAGCTGCACTGGTGCTGGGCTCTCTCTGTTCTTTCTTTCCTGAGTGGCAAGGAGCCATGCCCTACCACAATACCTTCATTGTTGAAACATAAAGAACAAAACGTGCATGTTTAGCCTGATCAGTACTGGAACAAATCACTTGTACTTATCAGATTGCAATCCCTTTTCTGGGAAGAGAAATTTGGAGTCCTCAGAAACTTGAGCAAAAAAAAAAACCTCTAAGTAAAAAGCAACAGTTAGGCAAGTCAAAATATGGTGAGATATCTCCACCTTTGAGTTCTGGTGTTTCACCAGTTGCTCATTTGTGTAACTAACTATTATAGAGCTAGGGTGACACACATCCAAAGATCCAAAGCGGAGGAAAGCAACTTTCTTATCATTAAATACTTACCTGAAATACTAATCTTTACTGCCTAAAACAAGATTTCTCCCTGTTAGGAAGGCAGATATGAACTAAAAAATTAGGAATTGCAACGTGGGACAAGACTAGTTCAAAGTCCTCTCTTGCAGCTTTTCATGCCTGAGAAGTTGCCAAAAGGTCATTTGTGGGTAATCACTCCCCAGGAAGTTTCTTCCCCTCCCAGCACTTCAGATATAATGCTGATGCCACATGCTTCAAGACAAAATACCCTAGCATGTCGAAGTGTGACACAGATAAAAATCAAATATATGTCATCTGTGTAAATGGTTGTCCCTTATTTAAATTTTGCCTGATAGGGAATGGCTGATGTGCCTGTTAGTCCGGAACCTAACCAGGCTTAAAACAAGCACCTGAGAGCATCACCTGAAGCAATTGCTGGGATCTGCAGTTCAGTGACCTTGGCAGTCTCCCTCCTACGTTATTTCCAGGTCTGTGCAAACAGCTGTTTGATTGTTACTAACCATCTTCTGCATCTCTGAGTTATTATTTTTCCCTAAGTTTTAATAATACTGAGTTTGGTGCCAAAGAACCCTCATGGGCAGAGACCATTCAAGTATGTTCATTACTGAGCTTTAGAAATAATCTATTTATAACCAGAGCCTGTCCAAACAACATTTTGCTTTTCTTGGAGTATAGTTTATTTAGTGTAACAAGTTCCCTAAAGTGAGTGGAGTCAATACTGCACAGCCTTTCTCCTAGCGTTGTCTTTCTAACCCTGCCTTTCCCAGCCCAACAGCTCCACCTTTACGCTTAGGGTCTCCCCAGCTTGTCTCCTTAGGGCTTCCTTTCTTCCTTCCTTCCTCCAGAAATGGCTTTTTCTGAGTCATTCAGCCAGCCCTAACCTTGGCTTTCCTCTTTCCGGGTAAACCAAAGGATCCTAAATGGCTGACTCTGGTTTAGCTGGGAGAGAGAGTAGATTTAGTTTTCCTACTCCACCTTAAATAACACTCAGATACGTTAATGAAAACAGGTCACTGCATTTGGAGTGCATATTTTGGTATCTTTAGTGTTCACAAAAAACCTTTTCAGTAAATACATTTATTTTTGCTCTTCAGCTGACAGGAGAAATAAGTAAAATAAGCCAGTAATTATTTTTTTTCTTATTTCTATTTTCTATCATTTTTCTTATTGCTAGTTCTCTTTTGTAATGATTCAGTAAAATTTCTCCAGTGCAATTCACAGCCTCCCTTCAGCATACAAAAAAAAATGCTGCATGTGGATATTTAGGGCATAATCACAGTTTCCATTGACACATGCACAAAGAGTATCATTACCCTGGCTTCCTAACAACAGCGTTAGGTCCCGCAGGCAGCAACTCCCTCTGGCTGTGATGTCTGAGAGACACCTTACCTTTTCTACCATCCTGGAAAAAAACTGTTCTTTAGTGGTTGTCCCACTGTATTGACTGGTTCCATTCTTTTAGTTCCACAAAAACAGCTAAGGGAAGTGATTAAACCTGACAGATACTGTTTTGTTTGGAGATGTTCTCGTTCCCAGCAGCTGGACAGCTGGAAAATGAGATCTGTGAGCAGATAGCAATGCTGTCTAGTACAGCCTGAAAGTTTTACTATTGATTTTTATAGGTTTTTGTAACATGTATGTCTCAGTCAGATAGAATGAGGTACAGCCCTAAAAGCTCCTCTGTGTATGTTTGCAGATGTGTCTAAAATACCAAAAAGTGCAAATCTGATCAAATGCATTCCCATGATCCCCTTCTTTCTCCCCCATCTTTTTCCTTAAGGCTCTTCTTTGATTCACACTGGTAAAGTAGCACCAGTGATACAAAACAGTTGTTATTAATTTGTAGAACATAAAAAGGAAATGTCATTTTGCATCTGCAGCTTAATTCTTCTTGTTCTCCTCTACTGTGTGAAAAATATCTTTTACCTATTTATCAATCCTTCATAATAAAAAGACATAACTGGGCAAAATAGGTGTTGATTTCCCCATCTGTGTCTGACCCTTTGGCAATGTTTTCCTCATTGGCATAGAAGTGCTGGGGCCAGAGGAAGCATTTAAGGAGGACTCGCAGACCATGTAAGCCATTTGGTTTGATGAAGGAGCCCCATGCAGTAGCTGTGCTCCCCTTCTGCTTTTATCAGTACACTCACCTGCCTGGAGTACTGGAGAAATAGGTAAAGCCGTACTGCAGCACTGTGACCCAGACATGCTGCCCAGTCCATAGGCTCTGTATTGCGACAGATCCTAGCATGCTGCAGCCCTTGCCAGCACCCCAATTTCCAGAAAAAAAGGAGGAAGGAAATGAGATGGGAAATCAGTCAAGGATGCTGGAGTACTGGGATGCTGCTGCAGAACCGTGCCTTGGGCAGCTCCTTCCGTCTCCATGTCCTTTCCACTGTCCCTTGACTGCATCCTTGTGGGACACGGAGGCTGTGGGAGTCAGCCTGGGGGCATTGAGATGAGACATCTGGGATACTGATGGATCAAAATGTTGGGGGTGAACGATGGAGGCAGTAAGACTGATTATGTTCAATGCCTGAAAGCTACGAAGAAAAAAAAATTGTTTGCAAAGTTTCATGGAAGAACCAGGGACCGCAATAAGAGCAGTATGCTATAGTCAGTGAACTGGTGAAAGAAATGTGACCCTAGTAGCAGTGCCTTCCTTTGAAAATTAAAGGGACCAGAGAAATTAGGATGGAAGAGCTGAAAAAGGAAAAGGGGCAGAGTAAGCATGGGGAAGAAAGGAAGCATGGAAAGGTAAACCTTAGTAAAATTCTTGGGAAGAACACTGTAAAATTTGGGCACAGCTAGTTTACAGAAGATCTACCAAGAAACAATAAAGGGTCAAAAATAGGCTTTCTGTACTCGTTAAGGCAACATCAAGCCTGATAATTTTGCCAACAGTGAAGACTCATAACTCCAGAAAAAAATATATTTTCAACTTCTGCTAACTGATGTTTGTTTAATTGTGTTAAGATCTCCCTTGACAAAAGCTGTGAGCCAGCTGAGGCTAATGGTCCCTTTACAGCTGGAGGTAGTGGAGAAAGTTATGAAAGAAACTAAGGGCACAGGAGGGCAATGTCCAAGCTAGGGCATGGGCTAAAGGGCAGGTGTTGAGAGAAAGCAGATTCAGCAACAATTATATTCCAGGCCCTTTTTCCATTTTTTCCCTAGGCTTTTGTGCTCATTGTGCCTCTATTGCCCATGGCAATATGGGTGTCTGGGGTGAGGAGTGGGTCTAACTTCTTCAGCTGCAGCAAGAAATTCTACTCCCTACTAACCTGATTCATGTTTGAACCAGTAACCCAGAGCTGGGAGGCTGCCTAGCTCATTAAAAATTCCCTGAGCGAGTTTTCTGACCCAGTTCCAAAACAGCAGAGAAAGCTTTTTAAGTTCATTTTTGGAATTCATGTCATAAAAAATTCAGGCAACATATGGATTATTTATTCACATAGGGGATTTAAAATTGCTGCTTTATTAAAAAAAAAAAAACATCTGATTTCCAGTACTGTCTTTGTTTTACAGCTATTCATGCAGCTACTAAAGGAGCAGGTGGAGGGGGAAAGGAGGAAACTGGGACAAGGTCTTAGGCATGACTACAAGGACCTAACAAATCCAGTTCCAGTGCCAAATTGTTTTAATGAAAGAGCTGATTTTACTTTCTACTTGCCTGTGAAGGGCAAAAGGGCACATTTATTATCTCAGATATTTTATTCAATCCTTTCTATATAAAGGAGCTACCCCATTCTCTATGTATTTTGGATTAATCGGGAAAAAAAAATTGCTCCCATATTTGCTTGTGCAGCATGTTCTTCATTTCAGAGTCAGACCCACAACAGATGTCACCAGGGACAGGTCCATTGAAGACACACCAGCTGTCCTGATTCATACCAGCTTCAGCTCTACTCCACTTTCTGTTAATGAAAATGAATACAGGCTTGCAGCTTCACCAAAGCTATTGTTCTTGGCTTCAGGCTCTAGTTAGAAGCCCCCTCCTATTGCAGTTGTGATGCACATCAAAATCCTTTTGAGGAAACTGAAGTTAAAAATAGAAAAGCAACATTGTCACTGCAGACAAACCTCAAGCAGGCAACAGCCTCTCTCCCTGACCTTCAGGTAGGGAGAGTTCTTTTGCAGGAAATCTGAGCAGCACTTGAACTCTTTAGCAAATGGAAGGTCTTTTCTTGTAGAGCCAGAGCAAGAAACAGAAGCGTGACAAGCCAACATTGGTTAGTGAAAAACTAAGGTGGGACACAAAGCAACAGAGTATAGAGATACACACAGGACTTTTGCAACCCCTGAAGAGCTTGGAAGAACAAAGGGCAGAGGCTCAGGGAAGCAGCTGTGACGAGCACGACATAAGGAATTTGGGGTTTTCTGTGGGTTATTAACCTGTATCCTAAACACACCGGTCTGGTCAGGGCCATTGTAAAAGGAAAGAAATGGACCTGTGTGTCCAGCTCCTGTGGCAGGGCTTCCCCTCACTCTCCCCCACCAAATCCTACCTGTGGGGCCTGTGCACAATGATGCCCCGTGGGGTGCAGGATGGAGAGGGTCAAGCTCATGAGCAGCGTTTATGGTAGGGAGTGGGCAGCAATGGCTGGCATTTCTGAAGGACCCCTCTAACCACAGGCAGGAAAGACATTTACAGGTTCACACAGGGAAATACGTGGGGCATTAAGACGCCCTAAGAGGGATGGTATCGTAGCCTTACGGACATTAACCTCCACACATTTGGAGTCAAAGCACTCCTGGCTTCTCCTCTGGATGGAGGAGTGCTAAACAGCTGAAGATCACCCCCAGGATGGACAGGGAAGTCAGCTCCTCCCTGCCATCTGCAGGCAGGTCCCACTCCGCAGGTCCCCCAACGCAGGGACCACAAAACCAGCACTGCCACTGTGGGGTCCCCAGTCGTACTCCCCATGCCCTCGCAGCCTCCCCGCACGCTCTCCCTCTGCTCTCCTGGCATCAGGACCGAGGTTGCACCCACTCCTTTCCGTCTGGGTAAGACTCATCTGAGCATGGAGAACAAAATGTTTGGTTCCTAAAATTTTCAGCCCAGGAAAGGCGAAGGAACTGTCCAGTGGACCAGAACCCAGCAGCTTCCCAGCTAAAAAGGCTGATGTCTCACACACTCATCTTGTAGTTCAAAGATTCTCAAAACAGTCCAGCCAAAGTCATGTTATAACTTGGCTAAACATCTAGTGTTGCACCTGTGGAAAAAAACAAGTAATCATCCATATCTTGCCAATCTTCTCAAACAAGACAAATAAAGGGGTCCATATAATTATAAGTCTGGTAGCCTGAAACTAATCCCAGGTAAAATACTCTATAGCTCACCTGAGAGTCAACTAATAAAAAATTAAAAGGAAGTGGTATATTTAATGCTGAACAAAGTGCAATTATGAAAAACTAGCTTGTTATCTGTTGATAATATTATGAGATTGATTGCAAAAGCTAACTATGGCTGTTGTGATAGACTCTGCAGGTTATGTGATGTGGTACAGCATGGCATTTTGATGAAGAGGCAAAGTGGATTAAAAACTGGCTGGTAGGTGTCAAAATGTAATGGGGAATTTTTTTTAATGGTTGTATTTCTACTGGTTCCCACAGACATCAATTTTTAGCATTATGCCATTTAAAACTGTTGAACAGCCTAGAGAAATCCAGCAGTCTGCAAATGTTAAAAAAAAAGGGGGGGCAGTAATCAATTATGAAGAAAACATGTCTCTGATATGGAGTAACATGTATCTGTCAGTAAATGAGATGCAAGTAAACCACAATATATATTCGAGTGTGGCCTATGTCTTTACAAAGTCTGCAAGTTAAATCCTGGGGAGGACTGTAGTGGAGGCTGGACATCCTGGTGCATCATCTGAACATGAGCTTCAGACTGAGAATGGCAAAACCACCTGAAGTTCTATGCCATATCTTGATTATAAAAGCACATAGCAAAAAGAAGAGAGAGGTTTGTGTCATGCCCACAGGGAGACTGTTGCTGAAATGTTTGTCTAGTGTGATGCCTACAAATTCAATGAAGATGCTGATGAAGTGGGAGAAGATTCAAGAATGAGCCACAGAAATTATTGAGGGCCTGGAAAACATGTCTATGGAAAAAGAAATCAAGGGATTTAACTTATTTAGTTCATTCAAAACTATGTGGGCCGGGGAGCTGTTCACTTTTTAAACATGGGGAACAGGGTTATGGTATTCTTCAAGCTAACAAATTCAAAAGCTGGAAAAGCTGGCCAAATATAGGGTATTTTTCACATGGTTTCCTAGGGATAGCAAAGTCTATGCAATTGGGCTCTTTGCTCATTTTTCAGTTCAATCCCTTGTTTTTCCTCCTCCTCTCCCATCCAGGCAAGTTTAAAATATCTTAAGCATGTTTGTCCAGTTACAACCACAGTTACTGGGGTGAGGCAGTGGGAAAACAGAAATCTCAAAGATATGACAAGTCCATAAGTGTCCTGATAGCAAGCGACTGGGCAGAGTGCTGTACGGACTCATGCTCTTAGGCAGAGGAAGGCAGCTGTGATTACGCTTCATGCTGTCTAGCACACACGCCAGCCAGTCGATCAGTGCGCGCACACACACACACACATACTGCCCAGTTAGCTGGTTCATGCCCCATTTAGCTTATACTAGATTTTTGTAAAACCTGACTAAGAGTGTAACAAAGACTGAATGAGAGCGGTCCTGTGGTTTGTATATTATAGAAGATCAAGGTAGACATCTGTGGTAACCTTTCTGGTCTTACTGTGTCTGAATCCATGACCATTTGATTCACAAAAATGAAGCCAGTGAAGAAAGCAGAAGGAAAAAAAGAAGTTAACCAGGTACCTTGTCCAAGGGAAACAGCCATGTCAGAGAACAAAGTTTAAATGTCCCACTCCAGTCTAACAAGTGCCACAGGGTGTGACTTTGTCCTGCTCTCCACAGGGATGGCTCAGAGCTGTGTGAGTGGGACTACCAGGAAAGACAGAGAGGTGGCCACGGCATTGTCTCATCTGTGGCAGACTTTAACTGTCCGAGGTGGAAATGGGGGCTGCCCTGGCTGCTGTCCCCACCCTCTGCTGCACAGACAGCACAGACAGCTCAACAGGACATCCTTCCCCTCACCAGTATCCTGGCCCTATGTCCCAGCACAGCCATGGGCTCTGCCAGTTGCTCCAATTTACATGTAATTCCCTTGGCTGGAAACTGCACCATCCCCTGCTATTTGGGCAATGGCGTGTGGGTGGGCAGCTGAGGCGTTCACCATTGCACTTCTTGCTGTGCCTGCATGGTCAGCACAAAGGTGGCTTGCCCTGCTCCCCCTCCCACTCCACCGAGGCATACATTCACCCTGGCACGGCTGCCCACCGCCCAAGCTGAGGAGCAGCACAGTGAGGAAGCTTAGGGAGCACTTCCATGTTGATTATTCTTCAGCTGGACCTGGGGCACCATGCAACCACAGAAGGGACAGTGCCAGCACTGAACCATCGGTGATGCGAGGGCAGGAGCAAGCGGTTGGGGAATGAATGCAGGAGGTAAAGGAGGCTTGAGCCAGATATGAAACACCCGCAACAGCAACACTGTTAGCCAAATCCATAAGCAAATGCAATTCACAGCCCCCAGGCAGTGTTTGGGCTGATTACTGCCATCCAAAACCCTAGCTTTGAAGCAGTATGTTACCTCATATATTTTCAGTATTAGACATGGGTAAGCTATTGGTTTGAGCAGGCCTGTTCCACCTTTCATCTCCCAGCCTGAGCCATACATGGGAATTTCTAAGGTATCATCTGATGCCATGAGGCTCTACTCTAGACAATGATGGAAAAAACTGGACAATGCAGGTATTGCTGCATCTGAATTCAAGGTGACACCTACACTCCTGCACTTTGCAACCCAGTGTTACACAGCTCCACGAGGAAAGGCAGTGTAGAATCATAGAACCATAGAATCATTTAGGTTGGAAAAGACCTTTAAGATCATCGAGTCCAAGCGTCAGCCATGCCCACTAACCCATGTCCTGAAGTGCCTTGTCTGTGCGCTTTTCGACTGCCTCCAGGGATGGTGACTCAACCACTTCCCTGGGCAGCCTGTTGCAATGCCTGACAACCCTTTCAGTAAAGAAATTTTTCCTAATATCCAATCTAAACCTCCCCTGCTGCAATTTGAGTCCATTTCCTCTCTTCCTATCACTAGTTACTTGATAGAAGAGATCAGCACCCACCTCACTACAACACCCCGGCTGCCCAGTCACCTCCCCAGAAGATGCAGTCCTGGGTAGGTTGGTGCAGGACTAGCCCAGTGCAGCAAACTATCAGCTCAGGCTCAGGTTAAGACGTAAGCTGTCCAGTATTGTACGGTATAGCACCACTGCAAATAAGGCAGTTCTTATTGCCAGCTCCTGACTGAAAAAGCAGCTGAGCCCTGGAGAACAGCAGGGTCATTTTGTGTGACCTATTTTCCTGAATATTTTTTTTGGAGGTGGGGCATAATTAATTTTCCTATAAATGTACTCACAAATGAATAGAAACCGGGAACCTTGCAAAAAGCTGTCTATTGCATTTGAAACACAGGAAACTTGCAGGGCCCTGGTGGGCCTGACAGTTTCTCCAGGTCTCTGGTGTGACCAGCCCAGCCCCACCAGTGCAGGTCCCTGCTAGCTGCTGGGGCCACCTTTGAGATGAACCCTGGGTGCAGCCCAGATTCTCCCTCTCAGTGTCACAGCGCAACTCCCTAGCTGTTCTGCTGTTTCAGTCACACCCCAGGCCCCAAACACTTTGCAACGGCTTTGAGCCACAGTGCATACAAGGCTTGGTTTGGAAGACCACCAGCCTACAATGTGGGCCCCAGCAGATGCTTTACAGAAGACTTGTGGGTACCTCCCCTGCTGCTCTTTGCTTCTCTCACGCTACCTCTCTGCAGACAGCAAAGGGATGGGGCTTCTGACTCTTCCTGAAGAAACTGCAGCTCAAAAGGCTTCATGTCAGCCTAGAAAACATAAGATAAAGAGTCCAGTTTTTGTGCAAGGAGAAGAGGGTGTTTACAAGGCTTGTTTCAGGGAAGAAAGAAAAAAGCTTGGGGGGATGGTGCAGGAGAGATCTCTTAAACCCTGGAAAAGGTTTTAATAGCAGTATATCTGCCTGAATCAACACAGTCAATGAATAGTGTTACAGAGTTAAATATCACACTAACTTCCTTCGTATGTTCCTCCCTATGGTCCTGACTTTTACTATTCCACCTCTGCTATCTGCCTTCTGTGTTTCCTATCCTCTTTCTCTTTCTAAGCCTGTTCTGCCTTCCCTACCCAATGCCCACATGTTCTCTAGCAGTAAATATCAGCTGCTCTTTGGAAGTCCTTGGTGGATTGGGGAAAAAAAAAAGCTGAAGGCAAATTTTCTTGTGGTTGTTAAAAGGCACTAAATCTGACCCTGGACACTCACCAGTTTGAAACCCCAGGGCTCTCTTGTCAAATCTGTCAGCCAAGGAAAACTGCTGTGTGGAGGGGGAAAGGCTGGCGGTCTGCACATCGCTCACAGCAGGGCTGGCACCAGCCTCTCTGTGAATTGAACAGAGCAGAAGGCAGCACCAAAATTTTGCTCCGCTTTTCTCTGGGAGCCAGAAAAAAGCGAAGACTGGCTTTGAAAGCAGTCATCCTTCCCTGTGGACAGCCCAGAGGACACATCTGTTTCTGCTTGGGAGGTGTGTTAGTGAGGGGTGGGACCAGGGCTTCCAGCTCTTTTCCCAACTTTGCATCTGATTAACAATGTGGCCTTGTGAAATTTCATTAGCTCGAGCAATACAGTGTCTGTAACTGGCCTCAGAAGGGCTTTGGGGAGGAGATTTTGATGAGGATTAAGCTGCGCAGCATAAAGGAATTGCTTTTCACTTTGGAAGCATGGACAACCTCAGCAGGCATTCCACTCAGCAAGTCCTGTCAGCATTTAAGGATTCAAATACTCAATTGGGATTTATCATTTAGTTGAAAGCAGAGACAAAATTAGGAGGGATAAAACAGAATTTACAACAGCTATGTGTAAACCTCTATCAAACACGCTTTTTGCTCAGACCTTAACCTAAAAACGTGCCATGTAGTCCTCCTTTTCATTGCAGAACAAGTGTGTGGTGTCTTTATAGTGGTGCGATCTAGCATAAGAATGAACTCTTTTTTGCATTCATCTTCAATCACACTGATGCAAACACGCAGAGGTGTCTGTAACTGTGCTGCTTTAAGTGAAGAGCTAAGAAAACTGCCATGCATATATTTTTTTCTAGACTCCCAGGAGCTGTGAGTCAATCACAGCTGAATATGCATAGAAAGTTCCAGATAACCTTGTTGGAATTTCATTACAGGCACTGTGTAAAAATTGCGCAGAAGTGCCGAAGTTCAGGTAGTATATAGAAATCACAATACAATATTTTAAATGTTTAAAAACTGCTGGTAAATACAAAGGAGTTCCCTAGCCAGCCTTCATTAGTACGAAAGATGGTTGTTTTCTCCTGCTATTATTATAATGTTTTGTTTTTCCATCTTCATTTCCCCTAATTGTTTCAGTCTTAAACACAACACCAGTGTTAGCAAAACTAGTCTTCCCTTGCCATCCTAAGGGCTCGCAGTGAGTGTGGTCACTGAGACCTGGCACACATGGGTCCATGAGACCGAGGGTCCCTGTGGGCTCCCCCGCCCTTGTGGCTGCTGCTCACCCGCTCTTGCCCAGTTGTGGTGCCACAGCTACTCCCGGGCAGCTCTGCCCCCTCCCATGATGGAGACACACATGGAAAAACATATTGTGGCAAGAAATGGGGTGGCATTAACTCAGATGATGACTTCACCATCTGCAGGGTAGAAAGCTGTGCAAGGAAAAAAGGCTTGCACCACCAGCTTCCCAAATGGAGCAAGCAGAAAGTCAGCCCCTCGCTCGGCTGCTCTGGAGCTGGGTCAGAAGGCTGCGTGGTGGCTGCCCTGAGCTGTAACTGAATGCAAAGGCACTCAGAAATAGTCAGCCTTGCAGGCTGCTTGGATCATTTTCTCTTTTTTGCTTTTCCTTGGTGCTAAGTACCATCCTTAAACAGATCAATGAAGCAGAGTCCATAAACTCTGCTATTAATTTAGTTGAAAAACATGCCAGCTTGACAAGCTAATAGTATATTAATTGAATAAGTTTTTTGGAGAGCAAAGCATGTGGATAAATAGATTTATTACTGAACAAGAATTTAGAAGATATGTTATTCATTATGTTCTGTTCATAGATATTTCTCCTAGCTTGTTATCTACATAGGTATATGTATATATAATAGTTAACATCTTAAATATTTTTATATCTGTCCACATGCATATACAATTGGGGGAAAACAAATGTGTGCAATTAGTTTTTAAGATACTGAGTATGCACTCACTGTAGGTATTCTGCAACACCTTTTCCATCAAAAGTATGGTTATTTTACATGCTCACAACTGGAAAGGCATGAGTATTTGGCCTACAGTTTTCTAGGCTTGAATAGCCTAACCAAAAATGTTGTTCTTGAAGGAATAAATACAATTTCTTGAGGTTTTTTTGACCATGGAAAAATAAAACCTGAATAACTCCTGTCTTTGTTCTTTTGAACTTGGACACTGAAATTCAAAAGTTGGCAAAGATACTATTTAATTACTTACTGAGGACCGAGGTGTTAAAAATACAGCTTCACAATAATAATAGCAATAGTAGTAGTAACCAATAATAACAACAACAATAATATTAATAAATAGTGCAGAGAGGGCCTGGGCATCCTGGGGATCCCCTGCAGTGCAATGGAGGGTGCTGTATCTCACTGCCAGGGGACAACATCCCCTGTTGTGTGGCTGCTCTGCAAGGGGAAGGGAGCTGGTGGCAGTCTGCTTTGCCAGGCTTCCTCCTGCAACTTTACCTTAGGGAGAAAAGTTTCACCTCTTACAGTTTCTGGTTAATCTCAGTGGATTTCTGACAAGCCGTGAGATTCATACCTTGCATTGTCCATGTTCACACCACTACTGCAAGCAGGGGTGTAAAACTGACTCTGCCTTGGTACTTCCATCAGCTGTGAGAGATTCAGGATTTTGCTTCTTAATTTTTAAGTTTCCTCACCTTGAGATTTTGAATCAAAGACTAGAGAAATCACTGGCACTATTTTACGATTTCAGTATTTCATTAATGGTGCTTTCTTCTCTTACTATATTCAGGATGAGTGATTGCCTGGCTTAGCTCAGGCACCTCTTACAACATGCTGTATAGGAAACGACCCAGTGCAAGGCATGGTTTTGATGGGGAAACGCCATGACTGCACTCACGTTGCTTGGCTCGAGGTTCTGCTCTGCCATCTCTTAAAGCTGATTTAAGGGTGGGCTAGCGTCAAAAGAGGTGGTTTTATCTTCCCTCAGCCACCTTCCAGCCTGCCACTGGCCATATGTTGTTGTGGTGTCCCTCAAACTGGTACCAGTGTTCACATGGCCATGCAGTGACCTGGATCCCACAGTTTATCTGGCTCAGAGCTAATCTTTAGTTTTGTGACTGCCATCGACAGGTTAATTTTCAGCAGCTGGCTGGGTGAAGGTACTGTTGGCTCAAGGGAGGCAGTAAGGAGAGTGAGAAGGTATTGAGGTCTACAGGACCAACCATTTTAGTAAAAAACAGTTCACATATTGATTTTAAGTAACCAAGAGACAATAATCCTCTTGCAGAGCATGGTTTGTAATAGGTAGTACCATTAGAGGGCATTTCCTCTCCTCCCCTCCATTAAATTTGCACTTGCAAAATACGCTATTATACAGACAACTAAATATACTATAAAATCATCAAGTCTGTTTTTCTACGCTTCACTGTTCTTTGATTCTTAAATAAAGCACAGAAGAGAAGGCAGTGAGGGAATTAAGGAAAAGAAAGAAAAGATAAGGGAATTTAAAAATGGGTGTTTGACCTGCAAAGCAGTGATGACAAGAGAATTTTCTCTTTAGTTTATGGAAATTACAGTCGCCTGCCTAGATAGAGATAACTGCAGTGCAACTTCATTCTTGCTGAGCTTTTCTTTCCTTTAATCCTGCTGACTAGAAACAGTCTATTTCTGTACTGTAAGCATCATCTACTTCAACTGAAAAGCCTTAATTTAATTTTTCTAGACAGGACTGAGATGTTTCTGTGGTTGCTATTATGAACAGAAGAAAGCTAGGTAAAACCTATTTATTTCTCAAATTAAATATAGTGACTGATGATTTAAATCCTATGAAATTGGGCATCACATTTTTGATTCTTCTGTATAATCTTGAGAGATTCATATATGTAACTACTCTTTTCTGGCTCCATAGGGAGAATAAAATGTATAAAGCAGATACTGAAGTTCATCTGCATTTCATCTGCTGGGAAAGGGTGAATAAGAGAGGGAGCCCTTGTGGATATTCATCTGATAACAAAATTGTAAATGAGATGCTTCCGTGGCAGCAGCAGTTGTGAGATGAGGAGTGCAATGTGGAGTACAAAAATGCATAGCTAGCTCATGAACTAGTCATAGCTGGCTTAATTTCACTGAAGTTGCTGGTATTGCACTCTTTTTTTTTTTCCAGCTGAAGACCAGAAAAGTGAAGAGCTTTCATCAGAAACAGTGTAAAAATGTATTTTACAGAGACATAAATGTTGGGCTGATGGGCATGAAAGAGGCAAAAGATAAGTCTGCAGTTAGTTTTTCTCATTTGGGAGAGAACTACTGACACAGACTGACACACCATAGACGACTGAATTAATCCCCTCAATATTGCTGTAGGAAAAGATGGAGGGATTGCTACTGATGGTGAAAGGGCTGGCCAGACAAAATGCTGCAATGCTGCAAGAAGCACTTCATTATGTGGCCCTACTGCCATGGTCATCCACACAAATCTAAAACCAAGCTGGTCATTTTTCTACTGGCACTGTGGATTTGCAAAGGCTCTTACAGTGTCTCACTGGTCCACGAGTGGGTCCCGGCAACTGGGCTCTCCCCACTGCAGCTCCCGCGGCTGCACTCACTGTACATCCATCCCCCACAGAAAATGACCCTGCTCCCCTCCTGATACATTTATCAATTTTTAATCTCTGGTGTTAGCTAGAATTTTTCTCAAATGTCGTCCAAGTTTTGACATGCATTTTTTGTCATTGTGGTTGTCTTTCCTGTGTTCCTCACATACAGGCAGAGAGTCCCTTCACTCTCTGCAGCACCTGGTGCAGAGCTTTCGGAGCATGTAAATCATGGAGATAGTGACCCATTGCAATACCAGTTACGGATACCATGGATTTTTCAGCAGCAGGTCACATACCTATTCCTATAACATTTGTTGTAAAGTATGGACACTGCTCATGCCATCACAGGAGCCTCATATTTTATGTTTGGTGTCGGGGGGGGGGGGTTATGAGTGAGAAAGCAGAGCAGCCAGCCATGAGCTCCCACCCGTGCCCGCACCACAAAACGGGGAAGCCTCACAGGAGAACTGAAGCAAGCAGAAAATTATGTCCTCTCTTTACATCATTTGTAAACTTCCACATGCAATGAAACAGAAGGTAATATCTTAAGAGAGGGCATTTGACAAGAAGCAGAGAGTAGCCACAGCAGCAAGCTAGGACCCAAACCAAGACAAGGGTTTCCGTCTCACGTAAGCTGCTAGTGCATGGTTGAAGTTAGGTGAAAAGCAGTATTTTAGGACCTCCCTCCCTAGTATTTTTTGGTGGGAAATTAGACCAGTGGTGTCCAAACTTTTTTGATTGTGCAGTAAAAAAATTTTGAGCATACACCCCCAATATATGTATATTTATTTATAAATATAAAGTACAACTGTACTAATATAGTTTGAACATCATAAAACATACACAAAAATAGAAGTTAAAATAGGATGAGATAAAGGTGAAACAAATGCTATTTTTATTTAATTAATTAATGGTAGAAAAAGTGTTTTCTTCCCTCACCCCAATGGTTTGTCTTGCACAGCCTTGGTGTGTGCACATCCCACTTTGGAGACTACTGGTTTAGACAGTCTCCATACTCCAAGTGCCCTGAAACCCTCTCTGGAATGTAATGTCTCTCCCTTCCCCACAGGAGGCCATGGGTGTTTGCCTTGCATGTGGCCACCTTCTCCTCCCCACCCACCCAACTCAGCATAGAGCTGTCTCCACTCCTGCACCTACTGCTACTCCTGGCAAGCATCATCTTTAGAAATCCCCTGACCTGGGCACCGCTGTTAACCACCCTAATGTTGTTTGTATCAGATTAACACAATCGCTTAAGCAGCAGGTGGTCAGCTTTTAATTACATCCATGGTATGTTCAGCCTGTGCAGCACACAGATGTGTTATTCTTCTACTCGATATATCCATCAGTTCTAATTATTCTAAACCATTGGACTCAGAACAGTGCAAAAATATCAAGGTATACTCTTTTGAATTTTTGTATGACTAGCATTTGGGCAATAAACTTTGGGTCCAAAAATACCAGACCTCTTCATCGTTCCCTTTATCTTGAAGAAACAGACCCCCACCTGTCTTCTGGAAATACTTTCCATGTCCTGCTCTAAGCCTCACACCACCACTAGTCACAGCTCAACTACGACCTGCAGAGACCTTCCACAAAATCAAACAACGGAAAGGCCTAGGCTAACACATCCATGTACCTTTTCCACCATCTCCAGCCCTAGGAGGAAATCGGTTTGGTCATCTTCCCGGGTCCAGGAAGCAGGCCCTGCCCTGCAAGGTGGGCAAAGCCCTCGGCTCTCATCAACCCTGGCTCTCTTCTTATGTCACCTTGGAGCCTTCTGCCACTCTTCCATCTCCTAACCCTAACCCTAAGACCAAACAGAACCTCAATGACAGCCTGGGCAGACCAGATGCCTGGCCATGGCCCAACTTGCAGCATCATCCACCCTTTTCTTTGCTCTTGGGCATATTTTTTGCGTAGGCTTCACGGGAAACCTAACCACGGTTATTACCTCTGCGAGATGCTAGAGGTGTTTGGCTCTGCTCTGTGCTACTGCTGTCCCTCGCCCACTGGGCCCTGAAGAAGGCAGCCCCTACCATGGCTTGGGGGTGCAATCTCCCATGCCCAGGGGGTGAGAAGCAGCCAGTTATCTTAGGGGGGCCAAGGGCTTTGCTTTTCTTTCTCAGTAGAGTTTGTGCCAACTTATCATTTCTGTGAGGGTTATGAAAAAAATGGCACAAAGCCCAGAAGTTTTTCATGAATTTGTAGGACTTTGACCACCACCAGGGGTGTGGCTGATGGTGATAACTGAGGGGTTTGTTGCATGTGCCTTTGGGTGGGCTGTCATTTAGCTTAGGACTAGGGTTTTGTCTGGTGTTTGAATCAAGGAATCCAAAGCTTCCAAAGACCCAGCTGGGGATCTCACTATGCAGGAGGCTGAGCTAGGAAGGCAGCTGGCACAGCTTGGGTACAGAGCCTTTTCTCACCTTTTGCAGACTGAGTCCTGTGGTGTGCTTCAGGGATGGTTCTGTAAGTTGATCACAAATTTAGGGTTGAACCCCATGAGGAAAGAGGACTAACGGCCTCTCCAAATACCCACACCTGCACTCTTCACAGCTGCTTATGTCCTCTAAAATCTGATAACTAACCGAGGATGTTTGCTCAAGTCTGCAGCACCTGAGGGGTTATGAAGGTGACTGCCTTCAATTACAGCTCATCTTTACTTTCTTTTCTCAAGTGCAATTCTCCACCTGGATGAACTTAAGGACAGGGTACTGATTAGTGCTGGAAAATCAATAGCCTCAAGAATGAAAGTCATTGCTGGCATTTAGATATACTGGAGTTTAGAGGAGGAAAGGAGCTGGTAGTATTATCCAAGGTTTTTGTTCTCTTCCTTCCTTTCTTTCTGTTCCTCAGTGTGTTACACAGGCTAGGTTAGGATTTCTTCTAACTGGGAGTTAGGAAACCTTCATCCTTGGGAAGCCAGATTGCTCCTGGACAGGGCTGGCCAGAGGAAGATTCTCCAAGCTACTTGCAGGAGCCAGAATCCTTCATCTGCTCGAGCAAGGACCAGTTCCCTCATTAATTGCTCCAGGTAAGCGTTGGAGTATTTGTGTTTTGCCCTAGAGTCAGGCAAATCTGGAAACATTACAGAACACCTAAGTCCTCTGTACATGACCTCTTTAAAACAATTTCGGTACCAAGATAAATATAACGGCTGTGTTGCTCAGCCTATTAGAAGACAACAAGGCAAAGCAAGATTACTGCTGTTGAATTTGAGGTTCAGAAAACATGCCTTGAAACAATTTTCCGGGAAAGGTTTCCTTTTTTCTTCCTGAGAAGTATTTATGACAGGAGTTAAATTTGTAAAAAGAAAAAGGTTGATCTCTGGCAGAGCTGTATTCTTTCAGTATCTTAGAAAAGTAGTTTCAGGAGAAGATATTTATATAACAAAACACTTTGTCTGATTACTTTCCTAAGTACTTGCCTTAATTTCTTGGTCATGATGGTAAAATGGTAAACTTTGTTGCTAGTACATAAGAAGCAGGTATGTTTCAGTCTCTTCGGGCTTTTGAGGTAGCCATAAGAGAGTAAAACTGTTTCACAGCTTTTATGGTTGGCCTTATTTTAATAGCTGTATCATTGAAAAGGGTGGGGGTTTTTCCAGTTTCTAGGGAAAAATATCAAACTCTGAAATTCTTTCAGAATGTCCTGTTTGTCCTCTGCTTATAGCATTTTTATGGCACGCGTTAATAATTCATGGGGAAAAAAATAATCATGGTTAAAATTCTACTCCTAGCTGCATAAAAGCAGCTTATTGACCTTTCTAAAGGCTTTTCTTTCCATCTTTTTATTGGCTTATCTATATGTTTCTTTGAAAGTTGAGCTTTAGAGGTTCCTGATGCAAAGCACAACTTCTTGTTTGTATGACTCTGGATGACCTTGAAGTGCCCTGAGCCAAATGAAAATTCAGGAGGGAGAAAACAGAAATAGCAAATTGAATGGCGTATCATTTCTCAGGTGCATAGAATATGTCTGGGCCAGCAAGTTGGTCAGTACACAGTAGGGTATGCTCTGCTATCAAGGATGTTTTAGGACCATTTCCATTATGCAGAGGCCTGTCATCAGAAAAAAGGATGAGCACAGACTGTGAATACTGTTAAGAAATATGTTCTCAATGACACGTTACATCCAGATGCACAAATACTTTACGTGCTTCTGTTCTTACAATACTACCTTGAAGTAGCATTATTTTACCTAGCTGCACATAAAGAGGGGTAAACTGAGGCATCAAAGAGTTTCCTTGCCTTACACTAAGGCCGTTGCTCTGAGTCCCTGGCTCTGAATTCCAGTTTCTGCTCACCCCTTCAGGTGTCAAAAAGACAAATGGAAAAGACTGCCTCTAGGCACACAAACAGCATCCTGGTTTTGACAACTGCCATGTGCTGCCAGGCACACAGACTGATGCATTTTCAAGCATGTGAGGTGTGTGACACGATGCCAGTTTTGCAGGTCTGCTCCTGAAGTTACAGCACTAGTCTCGGGAGCTTTTAAAGTAATGGGTTATTTGTGACAGCACATGGGGACACAAGCACCAGAAATCTCTGTTTCCAAACTTTTTTGGGGGCTGGGAGATGGGAAGAAGGGAGAACAAAGTAGTGACAATCTGGAAGATTTTTTTTCCCTTGAACTATCTGAACGCTATGTAAGATCTAAGGTCATTTTCAACACTGCACCGGATTAATTTTGTAGATGGTAAACAAGGACATTTGTATCTTTTTTTCCCTTCTTTACTCTGGCATATGCCTTAAAAATGGAATAGTTTATGGGCTGACTGTATGGAATTGGAGAACATGAAAAAAATGTTGGGTTTTTTTTTCTAGAAAACTTCTAATTCCACTTCCACATTATCATTCAGCTCTGTGATTGAATCTAGACTGCAGTAAACAAGAACTTGCTGTAAAGCAATCAATATTCTGTTCTAGTTGGGTCTGGAGGAAGAAAAGGTCATGATGAGCCATTAACATCCGTAGTGCCAGCAGAATTTACACTATCTGATAATCTATCTTCTACAGCCTGCTCTCAGCACTATTTTATTTCTTATCCTTCCTTCCATTTCCCATGTTATTGAAGCCTTTCTTGGAAGAGGTCCAGGTCTCCCCTGGGAAGTCAGCTTTATGGTACCAAATACACCAACACAGGCATCAGGCTGCTGTGGATTCAAGTTTTGCATGTAATGAAGCCTCTTCCACTGTTGCATTCATAACACATAGTGAGGGATGTCAGTTAACAAGGACCCCGCTGGCCATGCTGGCTGCAAGCTGCTCACACCTGGAGAGTAAATAAAAGCACTGTCTAGCTCCCCAGCCTATAGGTACAGCCAGTTGTTTTCATCACATTCAGCATCTCTCATTTAAAAAAAAAAAATAAATAAAAAAATCACACACACACTGCCCCAGGGAATTCAGTTTCATTAGTAAGTCTGGGGATTAGCCCACTGTAAATATACCAGACACAGCAGTCAAGCTAAATGCTGAAAGGCAATGCTGTACCATCACTGCATTAATTCACCAGGCTCATCAGTATTTTAATCACAAGACCCAGGTGGCTTTTCTGAACCATGGGCTTATTAAAGCACAGTGGGATTTCTTTTGCCACTTTATTCAGGATGCAAACATTCTGCAGCAACAATAGATTTACTTCCTACTGCTGTCAAACCCTGCCAGCAATACATAATGTTTCTGAGGAGGAGCTATTCCTCCTAGCCGGAGCACATCGGACCCCAGGGTCGTAACTGCAACGGACATCTCAGATCTGCAGCCTGCTGTCCAGCAAGGCTGAGAAGTAGATTCTGATATTAAGAAATTAAAAACAAAGTCATGTTTTCTCATGGAAAAACACTCCTTGGAAAAAACCCCACAGTTCAGTTTCAGTTTCAGCCTCCCTTTGCACTGAACCTGCTAGCTGAGACAGCTCAGATTAGCACAGGGACATGGGGAGGAAAGGGACTGGGCCAGGTCTGTGTGCCCAGCTGCTGCCCAGCGCCTCAGCACCGCTGCATCCGATGACACGTAGGTACCATCAGACTGAGGAGGAGGACAGAGAGCAGCAAAGATGGTCCACGGTGCCAACATTACATGGTGGCTTGTCCATGCCCTGGGCTACAAGACCATGGAGGAAAGGTAAAACACATTAATGTAATGCTGCACATGACACGGACAAAGCCATGGGAACAGACAGGGTGCAGTTGAGGGCAAATGATAAACAACAACACAAAATTTTATGTAGTCCTCTTTAGATTCAGATCATCAATTAACCTGTTGCTGAGAAGGGCTATGGACTCCCCATCCTTAGAGACATTCACAACTAGACTAGACAAGGCTCTGAACAACCTGATCTAAGTTATGCTGCTCCAGGAACCTCTTCCAACTTAAATTGTTCTATAACCCAATAGCTCAAGATAATAAGTACATAGCAGATAAAAATAGATTAAATATTTGTAAGGAGACATTGTTATGGTCTCTATGGTTATAGATACTGATGTGAACCCTGAAAGGTCACAGTGAGCTGTCAATTAGCAACACCATTAAAAGGAAAGTTTCACAGTATGGCTTGCTAAAAAGACATATCCCATACTGTATTTTCCTCTAAGAGAAAAAGCTTGTGTTCACATTTTTGTGTGTATATATTTTATGGCTTTTCACTGAGATGCGATACTGGATACTATTACACTAGACTAAATGAACATGAATTAGTAGTTTGGCAAGACAATAACAAATCAGTGGTCTTAGCATTTGGATTTGCTGGAAAACTCTTTTCTTAGAGGGATAGCAACAGCTTTACTGAGTTTAATTAAGCAATAGATGTGAACAGACTAGACTTCTTTCACTCGTTTTGACAAAAAAAAGGTCATGATTTTCCTTCTGTGCTACTAAGGGCAGTTCACAGCTTGGTTGCAGTCTAGCAGCACCAAGCTCCACCNCTTTTTTTTTTTTTTTTTTTTTTAATGTGTCAAAGGTTGTGTTACATATCTCATGTATTCCATCTGCCCCTACTGTTCCTCTTTTAGAATATACATGTACCTTTAGCCTTGGGGTCTTTAAAGAGCTGGAAATTTTTTATTGACTTTGCACAGACGAAAATTACTGTGAGTCGATTGCATGATCATGGGCTGAGCTGGCAGGCACAATGCCTTTGTGGATAGACATGTAGGAACAAGCCCTGTGAAGCCAAGACCTAGTATGGGTCCTACTGCTGTTTCTGAAACTCAGATAATCAATGACCAGGTATCTTTTTATACTTGAGAAGTATTTTTCCTACCTAAGACATTTGCAGACCGACTCAATTGCACTTTAGAATAGAATGTCACTTTGGTGACATTTCTCACTCACCTTCAACAAGATGAACGAATGTCTGACCTGCCTAAAAACTAAAAAAATACCCCGATATTTCCTCTCCTGTTCTGTTCCTGGTATTAAAGTATTCAGTTGTATATACTTTTAATATCCAGAAATCTCATTTCTTTCTTTACTGCACATTTTTTGGCTGCCCTGGAATACATCAAATGACTGGAGTTTGTTTAGAAGTAGAGAAGCTGAAAATTGGTTATTTCTCTTTTCTGGCACCAAGAATGCCCCCCTAAAATTCTAACCTCATCATTGCTGTCACATTCATCTGTCTTAGGCTTTAAAGTGATGCCAGGCAAAGTCCATGAGGGCTTTACTCAAAATCTTACTCTGATCGTCAGCATCACACAGTTTCTCAGCAGAGACAGATGTACAGTGAGAGGGCATAGGCAAACAGTCACAGTTGTGGTCCTTGCATGTAAGGGGAAAGAGAAGCCAAAAGGCAGTAATGACAACTCGGCTTCCAGAAAACACTAATGGGGAGGTACAGCCAGCAGCAGTGAGTGACAGCTGGGAAGGATGCTCAAGCATCCAAGCACTGTGAAAGTGCTTTATAGTTATAGTATAGTTACAGTTATAGTTGGAACTATATAAATAGTTCTATACTGTACCTTTGAACATATGCCATGCTTGTTTCTTCCCGCTTTCCCAAGCCACATGGAAAGCCCTCAGCGTTGTCAAGGTTTGTGGCAGGAGCAGCTTGTCAAATCCCCAAAAAACAAGGCAGAGAAGGGCAGGGGGAAGGAAAGAAATAAGTGGTGCATTATCATCATGGTAAAAAATGTCTAAAACCACAGCAAAATTTTCTTTTAAAAAAAAGTTTTCTCTGATCAGACCTGTTTAAAAAATAATGGGAATTGAGATGCTGCTCTTGTTTCTGCTCCAGTCTAATCCCTCCAAGCATTACGGAAGCCTCCATAGTGTGTGTGCCACTGTCCCACATACCTGCTGCCAGAGCAAGGTAGGACAAAGAAAGGTAACACTGTGGTTCTGCTTTGGCATCTTCCTGCACTCTCACTTTATGTTGGATCATGAAATTGATTTCTTTTAATGTGGACTTTTCTATTTAGTTAGTGCAGATAAAGTTAAACTGACCTCGGTCTATTCAGTATGCCAATATAAGGCAACGTAATTGTCCTGAGACAGATTGATTAAAGAAGTACCCATAATTGTTTTTAATAAGGTTAAACCTGCTGCTGCTTTAGAAAATCCTTCACTGGAATTAAGTTTCTGTAGAAAAGAAACCCATTCTCCCTGCTTCACAGCTGGCACCACCTGCAACATGATTCCAGGAGTTCAGAAATACCTGACGGCTGCCCTAAATCACTTCATTGTATGAAAAGTGTTGAAATGAAAAAGAAACACTTCAGTCATTGTTTTCCACTGCTCTTTTTATTGATATGAGAAGATTAATTAAAATATCAAACTTATTTTAGATTTGTGTTTGTGTTAAAAATCTTGTCAGTTTGTTAACAATGAAGAGTTTTTTTGTTTTCAGTCAAAATACTGTTTTAAAAAAATAGAAGGAAGCAGTAAGACACAGAGAAAACTTCACACAAAACTGGTGACTTTCAATCAGGAACATTTTAGAGAAGAGTCATAAAAAAATCTTAGGTGTGTTGATAAGACAAGGTGTGTAGGTAGAGTTGATCTTTTTACTGAATGAAGTAGCTTAACTGGAGAAAAAAAATGAGGGTTTGGATACATAAAACCTCTTCCCAGTCTCTGAAGAATATGGAAATTTGAGGATTAATTTGTTGATATCTGTTATTTTAAGAGACTTTTATTGGAGAAGACCCCATACTGCCTCCTCTCCTTAAGATGCCTCAGCTTGAACATTCAGAAACTCATTTGAAGAACTGGGTTGTAGAAGTTGTAAAATAGGCACAGTAAAGGGGATTAGCGATCAAAACAGCTTAGTTAGAAAGACACAGTAAAGCTACATTGTGTCTTCTTTAATTTCACGGTCCTTATTAACTTCTGAAGGAGCTTAGGAAATACATCCAAGGGCAGGGTTTGGGTTTTGAAGTGTAAATTGACCCCTCCCCATCACAGTTGAAAGCTCTAGTGTATCAATTTGCAAAATCTAAGAGTATTTTTCTCACACTACTTTTGTAGTGTGGATACAAATTGTATTCACAGTGGTGATGTTACTGGCTCAGGAGGCAGTTAAACATGCCCCCCCTCAGACACCGCTGCGCAGAATTCATCCCAGCCATCGCCCCACTGGAAGTAACGCTGATTCCTTTGAAGTCAGTAGAAAACCTTCAGAAATTCACCTTGAATTTCAGTGGAATCTGTGAAAGGTGGGATGAAAAACATCTAGAAAGATCCTTAGTGCCAAAGGGACTAATAAAGACTGTTGCTTTTGTAATTGCCACTTCATTAGACATGTAATGATTTCATGCCTGGAGAATTTGAAGGAACAACGTAGCAAATACATATGCAAGCACACACTTTCTTTGCTCTCTTCTGCTAAAACTTTATGTTCTGACAGCACTACTGAACAGCTGGAGGATTAATAATCATTGCTCTAGTTTATTGAAAGAAATTTAACACCTCCACCGCTGAATCTTTTCTCCACAGCAATCTGCACTTTAAGCTGTTTGGATGAACGTGCTCCAGCATTATAACTCCATTGCAATTGTTTAGAAAAAACCCTTCTATGCTCATCTGAAAAAGAGGTGGGCAGGAAATAGACACCAAAAAAAGATACATATTCTACCCCTGTTTAATTCTAATCCTGTTAAAGGAAAAAGCTCTTTCATAAGGATCACTCACCACTATTTGAAAATACAGGACTGACTAAAAAAGGCAAAGGTTTATATTATTGTCTCCTACAGCGGGAAAAGAAAGACCAAATATCTAAGATGATCATACCTAAAGCTTCAGCACCTGCAATTATCTAAGCTTTTGAGACCATTGATAGTCAGTAGTTTTGCTTCTCTTTAGCTGCTCTCAGCTCACCAAGGGCCACCAGCTGGTGACAGTCTTTGTCACCTCTAGCTGCCAGCCCATATTCCCTCTCCACCATCCTCCTGCAGCCAGTGGCTCTCCATGAGGTCTGGGCTGGCCAAGCGAGAGGGGAGGGTGCATGAGCAGAAGAGGTCACCCCGCAAAGCCCAAACAGTATTTTTGCTGTACAAATCACCAGCAAGGCACACATTCAGCAGCCAGCTCTGCACGTCAGCTCACATCTACTTGGAGCAGCAGGACTGGCAATGCAGAGGGACAAAGGGCATTCAAGAGATTGAAGGGAATACAGCGTGCGTACGGAGCGCAGCAGCACTTTTATGTCCGTGGATAAAAGCATAAAATACTTTCTGACACATACAGGATAGGTCAAGGTGGGGTTAGTCTTGTTTCTCAAAAAGATAACTTGTTACATTTTGATCTTGTGAAAGCAACTTTTTAAATTCACAGATTTTTTCTGAATACAGACTGTGTCACTGAGCTTCCTTACTCATTAGTGTTTTTCAGACTGAAACAGTGTCTTACTTTTTCTCCCTGAATGAAACCCAAAATAACCTACTATGAATTTGTTCCTAATATCTAGAAAAAAAAAAAAAACCCAAACATGCTCTGTGACCCCCTGATTGACTTTCTGGGGAAGCTAGAAAGAAAAATGCAGGGGGGACAGGGACGGCGATGCCTTCCCTGCTCCAGGAGTTAGGAAGCAAGGTTCAATTAGAAAATGCTGAAAGCCTCATGGGCAGCATCTCTGCTGAGGCTGGTGTCAGTGCACAGTAAGTCCCTGAGGCTGGAGCAGAGTGAGGGAGAAGCAAGTCAGGCTGGCTGTTTTTGTCTCCCTGCAACCTAATTGCACGGAAATGTTTTGGGAACACACAGCTGCCGTTACACATGGCACTGGCCCATATTTGAAAGCAGACAGAAATGCCTGTTTAACCAGCCCTGGGATTTCTGTGTGGCTGTGAGAAGATGTGCTTTTTCTAATCCTGACAGGCAAGCTCTTGGCAATTTATCCATCCACAGCAGCCGTCTATTTCAATAAGGATCATCTGCACCCAAGGACAGGTGGGACCCTAAATCTGTGTGGCAAAGTTAATGTTTCCACTGTATTTCTTAAGAGAGAGCTGCCATATGATACCTCTGCCATCATCAGCCTTTTTATGAAGAGCAGTGATTGCTGGAGGTGCTTTGGGAGCCCAGTTAACATCTGGCCTTTTGTGTCCCCAAGCCAGCACCGTTGCTCACCTGCAAAGCTCTGCTCTTTGGTACTTGACCTGCTGCCTTCTCCACTTGCCTGTGCTGCTACCACCCCAGAAACACTCACCCTCCATAAGCACTGTGCTGCCCGAAGTGCCAGGTGCCCGCCAGCCCCGTGGGCATGCTGCAGCCTATCCACCCTCCTGCCCTGAGCAGGGTGGGAGACCAGTGCCTCTGAGCCACTCCTGACCCTTGGCATCTTTTGCTCAGCGGTTCACCTCTTCAGGGAGAGGTTATTTTGCTTTTTGGGGGGAAGTCTGCTTGTACTTTGCTTGCTTTGAATTTTCTCTGTCAACTTCCCACCAAGGCACTTCAGCAGCAGTGCCCTTTTCCCACAGCCTGTCTGGAAAAGACACCAGGATTAAGGTGGTGAAAACATAGCACCGACTTTCTCCAGCATGCTAAGCCCACTGTTACTCGGGAGAGACACAGCAGTCACTGGCTGCATGCAAATTTAATTGTGAGGGGTTTTAATGGATTTAAATGGGTTTAGCTATTCCAAAGCAGCTTTCATGTGTGTCTCTCAGCTGCAGAGTGTTTAGACCTCCATGGAGAATTTGACTTCTCACAAACTAGCTTTGTTGGTTTGTTTATGCAAGGATCTAGGCATTTTGGCTGTTAAAGAAGCTTTAAAACATTATTGGCTGCAAAGCAAAAGGACCTGGTTGTCAGCCCAGGGCAAAGGCAATAGCTGATCTGTCTGATAAGAATGGTTTATTCAAAATTAAATCGGTCATGCTTCAGGCTTACCACAAAAAGTGCTCTCCCTGATCATCCCCTAAAACGAAAGGAAGGCCTGTGCTCCAGGATAACAACTCTGCACAGGAATTAAGTACCTTTTATATGGAGGCAGAGAACAATTAGATCACAGCCTACCTCAAGATCTTAAACCAGTTCAGTCCCCTAAAGTTTTCAGCAATGACAAGAGCTGCAGGGAAAATGCCCTTCTTGAATTGCAGCCGCTGCCTAAGATGTGCATATGCTGCTCAGCCCCTATAAATTGCTGTTTCACACTGGTGGCTCCATTTTCTCCCCAGGATAGCATCTTGCGGGATTTGCCCGAGAGGATCATATTATCTTTGTATAACTCCGGTAGTTTTTTCATACCAGGCTTATCACTCGCAGCCACATGGAGTCTGCGCTGACCTTTGATACCTCACCACTGAGGTAGCCCTATAAATTTACGTAAGGTTTTACAAACATAAATACGTTGTTCCTGTTCCAAGGAAGGACCATATCAGTTTAAAAAGTGCTGTGCCAGGAGAATAGTTGGATCAAGGTTAATGAGCTATTCAAGTATGATCAGAGAGAAGCCACACACATAAGTACTTAGGTGACATTATTGATCTCATTATTGATCTCTACCGGCTTTCCTAACACCACACCTGCTCTGGCAGCAGCATAGGTTTCTCCATCACCCACCCAGAGGCTGGGAAGAGGCTCAATAGAAAACCTCTCCAATGTCTCCCAGCTGTGTGTGGGAGATGCTGAAACCATGTGACTTAGCCTGAGACAGCCCACAAGAGAAAAGCTGAATCTATTTTGAACTTCTTTGTCTTTGGAATAATCTTGATGTAAAAAGCTACTTGGAGCCACTGGTGCCCATTTGGTCTTCCTCATACCTTTTTCTGAGCAGAACAATGAGCATCCTTGTCTGAGACCTTTTCATCTTCTATCTGGAGTTGCAGGGTTTTACCTCAGGTTTCAGAAACATGCAGTTTTTCTGTGAATATTGAACAAACTGTAGTGCACAATTACCTACAAATTGCCATCAGATGGATGTTGATTACAGTAAATAAGAACTGAAGAGATTGTACAGAATCAACTTGAAAGCAACAAAAATGAAGCTCATTTATGTTTTCTAAGCCTGCCTTCAGTAGCTTTGTTGCATGTACACTACATTTTCTACCCTGATTGAAATTCAAATTACTTTCTATGTGTGAAGGTCTAGTGAGAACTAAGGATACCCTTCATTTGCAGGTTTGGGAATCTTGTATTTAAAATGTGGTATTTAGCCAAAAGGCAGGTTGTCAAGCCAAGCAGCCTGACCTGAGCAAGCAAAGGGGAAGTACTTCACTGAAGGGAAACCTTCACCACAGGGTTTGGGCAGAATGAGACCCTTGCCCTCACCCCGTCTGTTCCTTCACAAAAATCTCTGTGTTAGAACTGCTGGAATGGACTAGACAGGCACAGCAGCAAGGAAGTGCAAGGGAAGGGCACAAGAAATGAGCCTCATGTTCAGCATGTGTAACTCAGCAGGCCTCCCATCTGCAATTAGCCCTTTTATAGCATTGCTACTCTGGCACTGCAGGGCCTGCCTATGAACTGAGAGCCATTAAAACAGTCGCTTGCTGTGAAAATGTAGTGACATGGTATGAGGGAAGGAAAGGACTGGTGTCACCAAGGAAAGCACCAAGATGCATCTTCAAAAGTGGATGGAATTTTATGCTTCCAAAAGAAAGGAGGCAAGAGATAAAAAAAACAATGGCTCCCACCACCTGCTCCCATTTCAGTGGTGAGGGATGTCTGGAGTAAGTGGATGCTCTTTAATATTTACAGTGCCGTGTGTGAGAGAAGAGAAAGCCCACTAGCACTTCGCTCTGTGTCACACTCCCAGTTAGCACCAGGGGAAACATGAAGCTCTCTTTGCCTTCTGAAGTTCAGGGATTGTGTTTGAAAAGCCAATTGCCCCTGAAGAGTGCTCACACAAGGCAAGCTGAAGTCACTGCTTCAGAAAGTACTCCCTCTCATCTGACATCAGGATGGTCTCTGAGTGCAGTAACCAACTTTTTGGTTCCTGTTCATTTGTGAGCAGACCACTTAACTCTTGCAGTGAAGGGTTAGGACTTGCAGCTCCATGTCCTGCACTTCAGTCACAACAACCCCATGCAACGCAACAGACTTGGGGAAGAGTGGCTGGAAAGCTGCCCAGCAGAAAAGGACCTGGGGGTGCTGGTCAACAGCCGGCTGAATATGAGCCAGCAGTGTGCCCAGGTGGCTAAGAAGGGCAATGGCATCCTGGCCTGTATCAGAAAGAGTGTGGCCAGCAGGAGCAGGGAAGTGATTGTCCCCCTGTAGTCGGCTCTGGTGAGGCCGCACCTCGAGTACTGTGTTCAGTTTTGGGCCCCTCACTCCAGGAAAGACATTGAGGTGCTGGAGCATGTCCAGAGAAGGGCAACGAAGCTGGTGAGGGGCCTGGAGCACAAGTCTGATGAGGAGCGGCTGAGGGAACTGGGGTTGTTTAGCCTGGAGAAAAGGAGGCTGAGGAGAGACCTTATTGCTCTCTACAGCTACCTGAAAGGAGGTTGTAGTGAGGTGGGTGCTGGTCTCTTCTATCAAGTAACTAATGATAGGATGAGAGGAAACGGCCTCAAGTTGTGGCAGGGGACATTTAGATTGGATATTAGGAAAAATTTCTTTACAGAAAGGGTTGTCAGGCATTGGAACAGGCTGCCCAGGGAAGTGGTTGAGTCACCATCCCTGGAGGTATTTAAAAGATGTGTAGATGTGGTGCTTAGGAGCATGGTTTAGTGGTGGGCTTGACAGTGTTAGGTTAACAGCTGGACTCGATGATCTTAAAGGTCTTTTCCAACCTAAATGATCCTATGATTCCATATTTTTGTTTTCAGTACATGTTGGCTGTGTTCTCCTTCCAATACAGAACAAATAAAAGCTGTAACATGTGGTACTCTAGGAAAGGACCCCCCCCAAAAAAAAATTTTCCATTGTCTTCAACAAATAGAAAATACTTCCAGCTAAACCTACGCAGGGGACACAGAAGAAACAGCATGATTAGTGAGTAATGGTGAAAGACTGGATCTGTTTAATTCAATACTTTCTGACTCGCAGAAAAAAAGTATTTTTTTTTCCTCTTTCACCTTTTGATTTTAAATGATTGATGCACTAAATTAGCAGTATTAGACTCTGTAGGTTTGCATTCCTCAACAGCCTCTAATCAGCAATGTAGCACACTGCACAACCAGCCTGGCCGCCGAGCCCTGTGTGAGATAGCTCTTCTGGGGTGCACTGCGTCCTCAGCATGTGGGTTGTGGCAGCCATGGTTTTCCCTTTGGGAAGAGGGCACACCACAGAGGACACCTCTCCAGAGCCTGAAAGAGCCTTTCGTTTTGTCAGAGTTTACAGTTGTGTGTCTCGTCCTCAGTCAGGGGATGGAGTTTTCTGGCCCCTGCAGCTCCCCTGGGCCCTGCTCTCTCCCTCCCTCCTCCTCCTCATTCACAGCTGCCTGAAGCCACCTTGGTGGTGAGGAGAAATACTGAACACGTGAGGAAATGTAAGACTGTAGCAGACATCCTTGAGCAAAAAGGCCTCTGAAAGTTGTAGATGTGTCTTGACAAATGTTAATTCTCTTTACTGATAACTCCAATTTAAAGTGACAGTTTTTAAAACGCCTTTTGGATCTGATTTTCAAGGTGGCCTGAGCCGTATCTTTTCCCTTTGGGCCATGGTGAGGGCAGGAGCAATCTGGTGAATATGAACTTCAATCCTGACTCTGACTCCAGAGCATGGTCATGGTAGAAATGAACCAATTAACAAAGCTGGAGATCTTCAAGGTGCCTGCCTGTAGATATTCCTGCCCTTCTAAAGATCTTCCTGTATATGAATTAGGGATTTGGGTTTTTTATGATCACTTTCCTAGGCTGTAAATGCCCTGGGAACCTGCAGCTTGTGAAGAAAAGACTTTTGTGAACTCTTTTTAAGTAGGATCACTCCTCCCTCTTGGGTTTAGGGGAGAAGAGAGTGAAAGTCAAATCACCCCATAGAGAGAGCTCTACACAATATCCTTTTGCATTTTATATTTAAGAGTCTGATATTTACTATTTTGCTATTTTCACACATGGATTTTATCTTATGATTATGACCTTTGTCCCATAGGTACAAAAATACTTTACCTCAGTTGCAGTTGTGATTTCTTCCTTGCTACTTCTCCTGTCAGTGTCCTCCTCCAACACACCTCAACGTTCCCGACATTTGTTCCCAGCTCATGCTCAGTACATGCCCTTCTCCCTTGGGTGCTTCTGCTGTTAATGAGCAACAGAGCATATACTATCCAGCATTAATAGTACTGCAAGTGTTGGGCAGCCACTGCTGGTCCCCGTCACACCTAATGCTAGGAATAAAGCAAGTACTGCAGCAAGGGCTTCCCTCATGTCACTGCAGGAGGATGAAGTGATGCAGTGGCACAAGGGGCTTGCGCAGCCCAGCTGAAAGCCCCAGGCCTGCAGTGTGCAGAGGAACAGGGATAACACAACCAGACAGGTCTGTTCTGGGAAGCGTAACCTTGGGTTCATGCTCCAGCATCACGTAGGCATAGTGCACTGAAAAAAGGTAGCAGAAATATCTAATATAAAAGCAGACTGATTCTGAGCACAAGGAGAACGAGCAGAGAGGAAGCTTTGTAAGGAAGGGGAATATGATAGGCAGCAGTACTCTTTTAAGATGTAAGCATGACCCATGTAGCCAAGATGTAGGAGCAGTGACCATTTCAAGCTGGATGGACAGCACTTTCTTGTGCTGCATCAATGAACCAGCAAGGCATCAGCTGGAGTCAGCCACAGATAGCAAGCCCAGACCTCCCCTGGCTACAGCAGCCACTCTTCTATAAGAAGTCTCTTTCCACAATTATTTTTAGGGGGTCAGCAATGCATCTGAGTATTGCTTTGTGAATTTCAGTCTTTAGGCATTAGGAAAAAAGATCCACCCACTCTGCAGGCTCCATGTGAAAACTCCTAGCATGCTTTAAGAGAGGTATGTATCTGATGCAAATGAATGGCATATTGAGAACTTAAGAGTTCCACCCAGCATTTGGTTTTGCAAATTACCATAATCATAGCTAACCCACACAAAATATTTCTGAGGTGTTATGACTGATAGGAAAGCCTTAATATCTCATAATCCCAAGGTCAGAGCACAGATCTGCAGATTAACTACAAGTCTTTGGAAAGCAGTATTTGGAAATGCTTTCCAGTTCTTGAGAAGCTCCATAGGTGATTGGCAAGCTGTTTACTCATTCACAGTTATTTAGATAAGGATTTCAGAGTACATAATGCTTTTATGTTAGCATTGCTGTCCCACAGCATTGATCATGTTATTGTTTTCAGGAAATACAGATGAGGCTTTTTAAGTCTAAAGGCATCAATTTTTTTTCCTGCAAAATATAAGGTTTGAAGACCAAACGGTCTTCACTGTTAAGTGCCCAAAGCCCAATGAACACAATGGTTGTTGTATGACTGCATCTTTGCAACATACAGCATACAGCTGGAGTGTTCAGGAAAAAGATCTGGTCAGCAAATCCAGCCTGGGAGGGGGCCATGGCAGCAGGCTTCAGTATGGTCAAAGGGACCAATCTATCTGGGGTGGGAGGAGACAAGCCTGGGGTGCTGGGCAATGCCCCCAAACTCCTCAGGAGTCTGCAGTGTCCCAAGAGCAAGCTCAGCTGAATTTTTTTACTTAGGTAAACAAGCACTTTGCCACCCAAAGGTGGGGCCTTGGCCCTGTAGCACCCCTTCCAGCCATGTGCACTCTGCCCAGGACAGGGAGAGATATTCCTCCGCTCCTGAGCCAGGGCATCCCACCCCACTCAACTGCCACAGTCCCCTCAGGGCTACCACCAAGGTGGTTTTCTTTACAATAGAAGCCAATGAATTAGTAACAGCAGGAATCCTGTCAGAGCAAACTCTTTTGATTGATATGTTTATGGCACTGTAATGATGGCAGTAAGGCAGAAATAATCTGACCATTCCTTGGCTAATTCAAGCATCTGGAGCACTTTAGAAAACTGGCCCAACCGATCTAATCATGTTGTGAGAGTAGGCTAATGAACTATCAGAGGTCAACTGAAAAACAGCAACTACATCTGTTTTCCCCACACTCCCTCTGCCTAATAGAAATGCTGAATGCGGCTCTTTGCTCCTATTCCTGGCATCCCCTTTCCACTTGCCAAGACAGCAGGCATCTCTGCTCTGCCTGCTGGATATGTGGGACTCTGGTGTGTCTCTTCACCAGGCTTTGAACCTTACACATTTTCCAGAGGTGTAAAAGCTACATATCTGCGAGAATGGACAGCATGGGAGGAGGTTTCTAATAATAGGACTGCTCCTAGGAAGTTCTGAGCATTTTCTATGCCTGTGGTGTCACCTGCCCACAGAAAGAGCTGGGGGTGCTCCTGGCAAAATGTGTTTTCTTTCCACATTCAGGATAGAAACCATGTTAGTGAAAGATTACAAAAATCTGACTGGTGTGTATTTAGATTACATGATACCTGTAACAACTGAAAAAAGCCTTCCCTTCCTGAATATACAGTGTTTATATTACTTGCATGTGCTGTTCAGCTATACAATTCTGTAAATATTGGGCAAGCCTTACATAGCTTTTCTAAGGTGTAAAATGGACTGGGGGGTGGGAGGGGGGCAATCCAAAGGAAGGCATTGCACAGTGTTCCTGAAAATTATCGTGCTTGCAGTAGTTTCCTTCTGATGCCCAAAGCAATGGTGTTGTCTAACAGATACGCATATTCAAAGATCTGTCTCTTCCTTTATGTTGTTAAATATGATCTAAAGTATACTGATGAAATTGTTAAAAGCCTGATTGACTTTTACTGCCAATAGGATCTCTTCATTTTATCAGTCCTCATATTGGGTCCAGATTCCTATTATTATTACCAAAGAAATAAGCTGAGTTAATGAATGATGCAATAACATATTCTGGTTTAGATCTTTGCCATTAAAGCCCAAAAAGACCCAACTTCAGTCCAGGTAAGCAAAACTGAGACAGCATACTGAAGACTTGTGTTAATGGACACATCTGTATGTTTATTTTATGTTCATGCTCTAGACTGGTAGGACAGAAGCTACCTCAGGACCAGAAGCTGCAGAGCTGTGACTGAACAAATAAGCCACCAGACCAAATTTGTTTACATGGTGTCCAGACTGGACTGGCCTCACGTTCAGCCAAGCTGGAGTGTTCAGGGTGGGCCGTGTCTGTAAGCACACACCTCTCTGCATGTTCTTGTGGATGGGATCCATTAGTTATAAAAGAATCTTACTATTTTTAAAGTATTTGTTGTTTTAAAAGAAAATTGATTATAAATAGATTCATTTACTAAATTAAAAATATATTACAAACACTATACTGTTATTTATTAAAGGGTTTTAGGAACTAGCTCTTCTTGTTGGGTTTTTTTATAATATAATTTCTTTCTTGATTTCTTCTGTCCTTTCTTTCTCTTCCTTCCTTTCTTTCAAACTTTCTTCCTTCCCTCTTTCCTGCCTATTTTCTTTCCTTCCTTTCTTGCTCTGTTTTTTAATTATTTTTTTTTTCCTTCAGATTTTATTTGGACAAGGCGGCTCATTTTTTTATCCCTTCCTTTGCTGTGCACTGTAATCAGCTGGCTAGGGCCAACCAGGGATGCTTGTCTCCTGGGGGGCAGCCCTGTTGCTGAGCCAGAGAAGCTGTAGGGGCACTCTGAAGCACATGCTTCAGGGGGAGGGTAACTCAAATATTCAGGTTTGGGTTCATAAGGCCCCAATTTTTTCTTCATAGGATTTTCCATGTCTGTTTCTTGAGCATCTGAATGCCACCGACTGCAGCCAGGCCGCACTGCACCCTCTCATTTGGTGACCTTGCCTTCCTCTGCATGCAACCAGCTCACACTTTCATCTGATGAGATTTCCCCACCCCACCCCCGCCCCTTTTATGCTGTTCTCAAAACATACTTCCCATAGCAACCACCACATCAATAGCCATGGATATCATCTCACACAGTCCTGCTGGCTATGAAATCTCCCAGAGTGTTTTTCCTGCAGCTAAAAACCAGCAGACAGTTCTCACTAACAAATGTTTCTTGTGCCATTTGTAGCTGCCCTCTCCCCATGGATAGTCCCTCTGACATTTGATGCGTTCACCACTGCTGTGCCATACCTAATTGTTGCAAACCAGGTGTAAGACTGAGATCCACAAATGTCAGTATTTGGCTCAGCAGTTACAGCAGGACTACTTGGCTGGCAAGGGATGCTGTCCACAGGTCAGCAATGGAAGCCACATCTCCCAGAGGAATGTAGCTGTAACTGAGTTTTTCTCTTTTCTGAGCACATTGTGCTGACAGCCTTTAGGCTCTCTCAGCTGCAGTTGCATCACTTCTGTTTGGTTTCCCATGCGCTGGCTCTGTTGCTCAAAGTGGCACAAATACCATTGATGGTGTTCAATAAAATTAGTGATTTTAAGCTCTCTGTCTGATTTTGAAATTTCCACCTAATACCAAAAAGTAGAGGAAATTATTAACAAAAGTGGTTGCACATGCCTGTGAATCCCATTGACAATTAATCAAATGTTTCACTTCTATGAATAATTTAAAAATGCTGCAAGTTCAATACAGGTTTTGTTCTGTATTTGGAAATAGGTTAAGATACCTGTAGCCTATTAGGATGCCACTAGTAACTCTTAAGGAGGTTAAGCAAATTCAGGGAATAAGTTTAACTCAGTAGATGTAAGCAGTCTATTCCCAACTCCTAAAAGATTTTGCTGAGAAGGCTTTTCCCCATTAACAGCACAGAAGTTCCAGATGATGTGGAAGAATGATAATTTAGAGCCAATAGTTTTTAAAAGACCATCAGTGTGAAATGCAATGTATGGATACAGCAGCCTGCCACAAACCCTAGGAAAAATAATGATGGAAAATAAAAACAGAGAATCACTGCTGGTAGAATTTATTTAGTCCATTTCAGTTATCATGTGATGAACAGTGGACTGATTGCACCATGTATGTATCTTTCTAGGCAGAAAATAAAAGATGCAAAGAGCTTCTTTAGTCTATCAGAAAAAATAATTTAAAAACCTTCCTGGAAGGTAAATCCAGAGGAATTCAATTAGAAATAAGGATCACATTCCTACCAGTAAGAGCACAAGTTGCTTACAGAAATGAAGGATTTGCCATCTCTTGATGTTTTCCAGAGAAAGCTGGATGCATTGGTAGGGAACAGGGCTGGGACCCACAGCGGGTGTTGACCATGTAAAACGAGCAGGGCTGCACGGTGCAGGGAGGCAGAATTGGTGCCGGCAGCCCCGTCGCACCACACTGTTGGGCACGGGCAAGCCACCCCTCTGCTCTTCAGTGTCCTGAAATGTGATCTGTTGCCTTTCAGCTCAGATGCTTTAGTCCAGGCAGTGGCTGAAATGTAAATGCTTTGAGATATCTGCAGGTGGGTATTTTGGTGAGCTGCAGCTTACTTCAGATAAACAGTGCCCCCTTTCTCAGGGGCTACGCACCCAAAGGCAGGACATGGACATTCTGATACCCCGGCAGTAACAAATGCTTATGCAGAATTGCACTGGTTTTGTCTGGGGGATCCCTCCTGCATGTCAGTGTGACAGGACTCAATGTCCTGACTGTTCTGGGCTTGGTTCTCATCTTTCTCTTGGGCATGGTCCATTTTCTGTGATTGTCCAGGAGTTTCATGTAATGTATTCCTTGCAGCAGTGAACTTAAAAACATGGGCAATGCCTACGATCCACTGCTCTCCTCTCCAGCATGTTATACTTGCTGGTTTTGACCTTTTGCAGCAGGTTTTAAATTTGCTAAAAGGTACTGGGAATTTCTTCAGTAAATGACCTTTCTAGCCACCCATTACCTGTGCGCAGGCTGGTCCCTTTCAGTTCAGCGCTCCTACAAAGCTAGCTAGCGCTTGTGCACAGTGGCTGCAGCACCGTGCTTTCACTGTTGCTTCAGCCTGTTTGTTAGAAAACAGTTTCCAAGGTGTCTTTCAGTGCGGCCTCCCAAAAGGTGATGATTTGGGTTCAGGTCTGGTTTTATCGTCCCACTTACAACAGTCATGTAGACTGAACAGAAGTAGGGAAACATAACTTGCACCATCTGTGGCCCCTGAGGGTCTAATGACACCTTACCTCAGAGCCCAGGTGTTCATCCTGTGCCAAATGAGCTCTGATGATTTCTTCTGCTCAGTTAGCTGCTTCCCAAACCAACTGTGCAACACTAAACGCTCGCCATGCTTAGTGCCAGGTATCTGGCAAGCCAGGAGCCATGCTGCCTCGGCTAGCCTTCGTCCGCAGGGGCTTTGAGCCTTCGTTTTGTGGAGTGAAGTGAGGATGACAAAAACTAGAGGAGCCCTGAGCAGCCCTGCGATGCGATGCATGCAGTCCAGCTCTGGGTTGGGGGGCTGAAGGAAAGGGTTTGTGCTGTAAAAACCTGAGCTCTCACAGAGTTAAAGAGAATGCCATTTTTTCTCTGGATGCCATTAAAACTTCCTCATCCGTGCAAGCTGCAGCAGAGATAATTGTATTTGTTTTAAGGATCGGAAATGCTGAGGATTGTGTGGCTGTAACCCATCCTGCTTGTGGCCATCAGCTGAAAACATGCATGTAAGTATGCCCTGGAGTATCCTCCCGGGGCCCCAGAGACCACCAAGCACTCAGTTTCTCGGGTACTACTGGCATGTCATTCTGAATGCATGGGACAGTACTAAGGGGCTCTGCAGGGATGCTCCTCTGTTCAGGGATGGGGGTGGTGGGTCTGCAATACCGGGCAGGGCTGAAGGGCCATCAGCCAGCCTGGGAATGGCTGTGGCTCACACGGGATGCTCAATTTCCCTGAAGGAAGATGAAGAACTTGTCCCAGGACAAGTTCAGTGACTTTGTTTCCATGGGAAAGAGCTTTGCACCAAATTAAGCTATTTCTGGCCTAGCCCAGAGCTGAACATGGGGTGTCTCGGCCAGGTGGGAGGCCTCCTGCCTCCAGGCAGCCTGCTGTGCCCCAGCCCGGCAGCCACTGCCCTCCCAGCATGGCGGCCGAGAGACACCAGTGATGTGCCGGCAGGGAAAGGAGACATCCAGCGGCGCTGGGTCCAGGCAAAGGAGATGCCCTGAGCAGGTCGGGCTGCTCCCTTGTGTCACTGGGGCAAAGCCAAGCCAAAAGGGCCAGGTGCTGGGGGCCCTTTCCCAAGGTTCCTGCTGTTTCTAACCCTACTCTTGTATTTCATCTTTTCCCCGCTAAGTGCTCAGGCCTCATGACTGTCAGTGATGACCTTTACAAAACCGAGGTGGAGCAGGACTCTCCAGACGTCTGCCACATGACTTGCACCAGGCAATGGCTTTGTCAGTAATGGCAGCAGGAAGAGTAGTTGTTTCTGTCCTGACAGACACTGGCAGGAAGGGTGCTCGGTTCCCCAGCACACAAAGCTCAGCTCTGCCCACGTCAGGCAGGAGGGCACGGAGGAAAGAGAAGAAATCCTTGGGAACAAACCTCATAGACAAATGCAAAGTGCTGGGAAGTGTGGGCAAGAGCCAGAAATGAAAAACAGAACAACAGTTTCCATATTAATGTTAAACTCTCAGTGATATGCCTGCGTGATGCTTGGGATTTCCATGCTGGAACCTGGGACTTCAGCAGGAGGATTTCTCTGCTGGACTGGGGCGGAAACTTGGCTGACATATTCCACTAGTATCAGGAAAAGCCTTTGCAATGGAGAACTTCACTAGCACAGCTTTTTCATGTCTTCCTTATTACTTTTCTGATAAAAAAATTTGTAATGACAATTTAAATTTCAGGATCTGTTCTTTCATACCATAAATCAATGTCAATGCTTATTGCTTGTTCATATTTTTTCTTAAATAACAGCTGGCTGAAGTTGAGTCATTCTGGCAGAAGGATTCAGCACTGATGAAGTGGCAAGTTGCCACTTCTAATGACTTTCAGTCCTGCTCTGTGCAGGCCGGGGGACTTGAGAAAACACAGACATGGCAGTTTAGCA
This sequence comes from Pandion haliaetus, assembly GCA_013401275.1. NCBI lineage: Eukaryota > Metazoa > Chordata > Aves > Accipitriformes > Pandionidae > Pandion > Pandion haliaetus. The sequence continues at coordinate 83,826 of VYZV01028657.1, read as the reverse complement.
CAGTTTTTCCTTACTAGCAGCCTCAACTGTCCTCTGTCCCTAAATCCTAGTACACCTTTTAAAGTCTGTGTTGTGAGTCCCAGTCTTGCTTCTCACTTGAGAGACATTTAAGGTCACTATGAGAATTATGGGTCTCAATAACTCATTAAAAACAGTAAATTAATTAATAAATCTAAAACAGCCTGAAGACCATGATGCTGTGAAACAACTGTAGCCTTTTTATTTGCTGGCAGTTACCAAACAGTGACATACTACAGCTCCCCGCTGTCTTGTGATGCATCTGTTGTATCAGACTGGGGCAACCACCAGTAACCACTGGCCCCACAATGGTGTCCCTGTAAAAGGTGTGTCCATCTCGCAGTGGAGATTGGCTGTGTCTGCCAATGGCTGTGTCTCGCAGTGGAGATTAGCAGCTGCAGGACACGATGGCAACGTCCCGTAGGTACCAGCTTATCCCCATATCCCCATCTGCAGTACTTGGTGGTGAGCCACCAAATGGGGCATACTGTGCTTACCAAAACATACGTATGTATCGTTAGCTCTTTAAAGGTGGTTTGGTAGAATAGACCACTTTCCCCACTGTTCTCTTTCAACACCAGGTCCAGGTTGTCTGGTCCTGGTGGGGCCCTTCCTGGGACCCTCAGCTAGAAGTGAGATGGCTGCAGGTACTGCCTCCTCCCCTGGGGGAAAGCAGCTCCCCAGGGACACCTGAAAGAGGCCTCTGAGGCAACAGCACCCCCAGAGACCTCTGTCCCTTGCCACTAACACCAGAGAGAGCGTGGGGAGGGAGGGGGATGTGTCTGAAAAGTCCAGACTTTGGGGGAACAGCTGCTCTAAGGGGGCAAGTTGGTTCCTCAGTAGCTACATGGACTTTGGGACCATACTCAGCTTCTACCTTACAGCTGGTCACTGCTCCAGTAACTCACGTGAAGACTCTTAAATCTGAATGTGAACAATTTAAAAATAAAATGTTTAAAAGACATAGTATGAATTTGTTGGGGTTTACCATACAAAATGTGAAAGAGGTTTTTAATTTTCCCCTGGGCTAGTGAGCACCTAAACAACATGTTCTCCTAGACCTTTAGTTGTCTAAGCTGTTTCGAAAGCTCAAAACCCAACTAAAACGAAACCAAACCAATCTTGGAAAAACTGTTGAAGTGAATGAGATTTTTAATTTGAAAACTGAAAACCGAAGACCATGGAATTGGAGCAAGGCACAAAACATGGCATCCCACCATGACCTTGAGGAGCCAGGGAACCTGGTCCAGCCCTAGCTGCTGTGAGCACATGGTCTCCAAAGGTGTGGGCTTTCTTCACCGAGCTGGAGAAGCCCTTTTCCCAGGGGTCAGCAAACGTCCTAGAAATAGAGAGGAGGCACCACCTGGAGACATACCTGGATGGGAATGCTGTGGCTTTATGCCATGAAAGAAAGCTTATGTCTGTATAAAAGACTGTATTTTAAATTAACGTATCATAGTGATCTCATGTAACACCCCCTGTCTAGAACAAGGCAGGTCATGGTTTACCCATGGCTGCTCTCTCTCCTGGCTCCAGTGAGGTGCCATGGCAATCACAGATGCTTCTCTGAGATCTTAGAGGCCCCAATGTCCCAGCTAACAACACTTGCAGGGTGTTAGGGTGCCATACTTCCCAGCATACACTGGACAGTAGCCTGTCAGGACATGCTACAATATTAGTTCATTAATGCCTTCAGCTACGCAAAGGAAAGCCTCCCACTTCCGAGCCCAGTATTTGGTTTAATAGATGCTGGGAAGGAGGCAGGGAGGAGAAGTGATTTACTAAGGGTTGAGAGTAAAAGAACTTGCAGGACCAGGTCAAATTGCTTAAAAGTTTGCTTTAAATAAAATATTAAATTAAAAAATTGCTTTAAGTACAACTAGGCAAGATTGGCATCAAATAGCATCAAAATGCCAAAGAAACGCCAAGAAAGTTTTATTAAACACCAAATAGCAAAAGGAAATGTAACTTCTGCACAGCGGGGAGGAAAAAGAACCAATCAATAGGGGACTAATGAAAGTACTGAACAATTAAACTACCTCTGGCATTGCAACTGAGAGCTGTAGACAAATGTACATATGAAACGTGATCTACAAGGTCAGTAGAAGATTCATGCAGCACGCAAAGTGGCATCAGATCACCCTTAAGAGACGAAGAATATTTTAACTGAAAAAGGACCCTCCAGCAGGAAAAACCTATGGAGAACCTATGGTTGTTTCATGGTGGTTTCAGCATTTCTCTGAGGGAAGAGAGATTATGCCAAGAAAAGAAATGTATGAGCAGGTTTTCCTCAAAGGAAGATTTCTGCTTCAGATTTTAATTTCAAAATAGTAACTGATGTCAAAGAAACTTTATGGGATTTTTTAAGACTTTTGCTAATTTTTGTTTTTTTCATGTTTTGTCCTCTGTTTCACAGATGCTGCTAGGACTGGAACTGCTCCATAATCGTGTTAAACTGTTCCCAAACTGTTTTCAGTGCAAACAGAAACAGGAAACCCCAGTAACCGTAACAAAAACTTTGTTCTAATCCAGATACAAGGTTTAGGTGCTTTTTTAGTTGCTTATCTAAACACCTGCTGTTGTCTCTAAGCGGATTTTCCAGGATTACTTATCAATGGCAGCTCCGATATCTGGAGGCATGAGACAGTTGCATTTGTTTTAAATTTATTTTAAATACTAAGGCAACATATCCTGTGAACCAAAGTTCAAACATTTGTAGTCTTGAAAATGAGATGTATGGTGTGAACTGTGTCTAAATATACAAGAAAATTTTTGTCTGGATAGATGTGTTTCTCTGTCATTGTGGAAAACATAATCCTAAAGTTACACTTTCAGGTAGGTTTATCCTGACGTAGAATAAACACAAGTCAGTAAAACTATATTGACATATGACAAAGGTCTTCTCCAGTGCTGAGTTTTGCATTTGAAAATTAAGACTTAAATTGCATTCTTGCATCTGTTACTCTTGCCACATCCCTCAGAAGGCTGATGGGACCTTGAGTCTTTCAAGTTTGCTTTCCATAGCACTAAAATAGCAGCCACTATTAGTGGCACTAAATAGTTGCCACTATACTTAGCAGGTTCAGGATCAAGCCATGGGGTGAACTCTGGTTCTGTCTCTAGCACTAGCAGAAGGGAAAGTGCTGTTACAGGCTCCTTGCAAGAATGTAACAACTAGCACATGAAAGAAATGGAATCTCTGAAGAGAAAATCAATCTAGTATTTGATGCTCAATATTTAGTCTAACTTATGCAATATTATTACTGTAACTGAGTTTTAGAGATCACTGCAACAAAGATATGAAGCTTACACAGGAATGAAAATATTTCCTGCCTGAAAACTGGAACAGAAGTCCAGGTGGTGCGAAATGGCTTTAGCATGACAGAAAATTGAAAGCAGCTTTCTTTTGGAAGGCCAAAAAAAAATTTCCTTGTATGAAACATTATTAACTTCAGCATGCGGGGTTTTTCTTTTTATTGAATTATATCTCTCTCAGAATCTTATTTCCTACCCCTCAGATTGCCTAAATCTAAATACAGCCAAAGGGAAATGAGTCTAGACCAAAGCTATTGTAAATGCTTGGAAGATCTCCCATCTTATGCTTCCTACAAGGAACAGCTGTCTGAGTTTGTGCCCTAGTTTCACCAACATGAGCCTTGGCAGAAGGATGAAAGGGGGGGCCCCATGCAATTAGACCTCCACCAGTATCTCCATTTTCTCCCCTGAGGTGAGCATGGGCTCACCTCACTTGGGAGCTTTCGTTAGCTGAACTATTTATCTGAAAGATAAGAAATACTGTTTTTCTTTTTGGTTGTGAGGCCATGTATGGCCCAAGGTTCTTCTGGTTATTGTTGAATTTAGAAGTAGGTAGGTGCACATAAGCTCAACTATTTGAGCTTCTCACACAGCGAAATTAACTAATCCATGTCAGCTTTGTTTAACTTCTTATTATAAAGGATCCAACCCAGTTTTTACAGCATATTTTGACACAAGGACCACTAAAAACTTTCTGTTGGAAGTGCACTGTACACTCTATTAAGGCCACTGGCAACAGGTGCCTGTTCTTACTACTTTCTGTTGAGCCTTTATAAGTAGTTTAACAAATCCAAAAAGTCCTGGAGTTGAAAGCAATTGATACAAATGAAAGGTGTGCTCATCTGCAGGTGGATGAAGTGCTAAGCCTACAGCGTGGCACTGCTTTTCCTCTGAAATTTCTGACAACAATGCAGCAAAACAGACATGGTGAAGTCCGGCTATGAGACCATGGTAACTTCTGCTTGACTCAGCCCTAGGGTGGTTTGAAATGACCAAATTGTACCCCGTTGCTTTAAATTACCTCAGATCCCAAAGACCAGAAAATGATAAATGTGGCATCAATATTTAATAAGACCCCTGGGGAAATTTGGAGAATTACAGGGGGATAAATCTGCCTTATATACTGAGCAGATTAATGGAAAAAATATTAAAAAATAGATAAATATTTTAGATACACAATGAATCAACATGGCTTTTAGAGTAAAATCTGTTGGAGTTATTTGAAGACACCAACAAACAAACAGTTAAGGATGAGCTAATCACCAAATCATTTTAACAATGTCTCTCCCCAAAGTGCATTAAAGAATCTAAGTAATTATGAGTATAAAATTAGTAGAGTAATAGGAAATGGAATAGCTATAGAACTCTATAAATGTTTGTAAGCGATCATGGAAAGACCATGAAGAATTAGGAGACATTTTTTGCTGGTGATATTGAATTTTTCACAGTAGTCCAAGCTAAGTCCATCAAGAGCTGTAAAAAGATTTTGTGAGAATATCAGTAAATAATGCAATGGCTGAAGAAATTAAATACTGATAAATATAAAATAATGCAAAACCTACCCTAATAACACATTCACAATAATGGTCTCTATATTAGCTATTACTACCCAGGAAAAAAGATCTTGCAAACACTGAATATTTCTCTGAAAATTTCAGCTTAATTCAGGGCAGTGATCAAAAAGTTAAACTGAATATTAGGAATTGTTAGGAAAGAAATAGAGAATATAAAAGAAGACATCATCATGCCAGACTGTATATGCCTCTGGAATAACAACGGTGTTCTCAGTTCTAGTCACATCAGCCCAGAGGGCCTGTGCTAGAGCTAGAGAGGCATAACAATAGCCAACAAAGATAAAAATACAGAAATATGGAATGGTTCCCATATGAGAAGAACACACACTCCCAGATAAAAGAAAAATAGCAAGTAGGTTATTTGTGTTAGTAAGGAGCTCTAAATTTAACTAAGGGGCAAGGGATGAAGGAGGATAATTCTCTGTGCCAGTGGAGGGAAAGGTGCTACTGAAGCATGAAAATCCTCTTGGGCTATTAAAGAGTGATCTGCACATTTTATCACCTCCAATAGGCTGTCCTGAATTTAGCAAGTCTATGATTACATTTTTGTTCATAATCTGATCGCAGCTTGGTAACAATGTTTTTTCCTGTATATGATCAAGTATATAGTACAGCAACTTTCCAAAGCCCAGGGAGTAAGGATAACAAAGCTCACAGCTTTTACAGACTAGCTGAATTAAAAACTTAAATAATTTCCTATTTTAAAAGACAGAAATAGTTTTACAGTTGGGGCTTTCCCGAAGTGGATATGGTTTCCATATCAATCCACAGTGGATTTCCCCTCCAAGTACTCATCCATTCATCCCCCGAGCCATGTAAATATTTTCCACTAACAAGATCCATCTGCAGTAGGTTCCACAGGTTGATTATCTGCTGGATGACAACCCTCTTCTTTTTGTTTTATGTCCTACCAGCTTCCTCTGAAGCCCCTTACTGCAACACAGTATATTGAAAGGATCCAGGCTGTCGAAGCGCCAAGTAATAATATGCATCCAGCCTGTTGCCGTGTATTTGAGAAGGACAATTATTTAAAAGACCGTAATAGGAAAAGAACATAACAGAAAAGGAGTATGAGTAATACTTTCTCTCCAGTTAGCAGGTTTGGTGCATTAAGAAGAACCAGACTCTTCTGCTGGCTGTGGCAATGCTATTTCACCCCCAAACCAAGTGGAAAAACAAAAGTGTAATTTCAATTGTAATTATTATTCAGGCAACATTTCTTCTGATCTAATAGCATAGTAAGAACATTTTCTTTCAAAATACGTCTTTAATTTCTGCAGCCACACATCTATCATATGTAGCTATTTTGGCTAATGTATTGCATTTGACCTTCTGGTCTACTTGAAATACATTTGCCCTGGGAGGGTGTAAATTACCCAAATTGCTGACCTGTGAGAAGGAGATCTTGCTAGCGGCACCGCATTCATGCCAGGCAGAACCCCATGACTGCTCCTCGTGGTCATGGCCTCTGGGCCTCCCAGGTGGCAAGGATTTGCAGTGTCCTGTGTGAAACACAGAGCTGTCCACCAGCTTGCTGCTGGGACCATCCTCCTTACCACAACATTTCTGATTGAGCATGGCAGTAAAAGGACAGCTGTCAATCTCAGTATTTAAGTGCTTCAGGTAAGGCTTGCTACAGGGTGCTAAGAGCCGTGGTGTAGTATGTGCTTTGCCATTCCCTGTGCATGCTATGGGTACAGTTTCATAGCTGATAGTAGTAGGGCATATGAGCAACCCAAGCCACTTAGCATTTTGCAGCCCACCTCTACTTCTGTGAGAGCTGGGACTATACCAAATAATAATCAATTCATTATTGTTAAATAGAACTGAATTTCTCTCTAGCTCATTAATTCACTTATGACTTCAACTGTCTTTTATTATCGTCTTCTTATGTCTCTGCTCTTTGGAAATCATTTTCGTTTTTGGTAATCAGGCTGGTAATCAAAGTCCCGAGTTCCAGACACAAGCTCCCACTCACAAAATCCCTGAAGGGTTGATTGCTGGAAACTGAGAGGATCTGCCAGGGAGAAACACTCAGCAGCCCCTATTCAAGCAGCCACTGCTGGCTGCTCTTACAAGTCAGCAACATGGATCTTTTCTCTAACTCACTTCTTACGTTCACATGAGTAAAGTAGATGGGGAAAATTTCTGGTTTGAAATAATATGTTTATTCATGTGAACTACAGTTTGATATCTGTAATACCTGTTAAGACAGAGGGTAGGTTTCCGATTCTCATTCGGCTCTGAAATGTTATAGGAAGGGAAACAGTCAAAAACAGACAAAAAATGTTGAGTTTCTCTAATGTTTTGTTTGTCATAAAAATGGGCTGATTATTCTTGCATAATTTTATGCATAATGATTTTTGAGCCCATAAAAAGGAATAATGTGACTTGTGGAATGAATTTGTAAGTATGTTCACTGGTTTATTTTGCCATTATTTAACTGTTTACCCCAGAGGCTCAGAACAAGTTTTAAAAGTATTCACTGTTGGCCTAAGTCTACTTTCATTTCTGTTAATGTAAATGTCCCGTCCTGGGTATGTTTTTCCTGTAGGCTATTAGGTGAATTTACCTCACCTGGGTAGCAATGGCATTTTCAGTTTTTAAACACTCTAAAGTAGTCTGATTAAAAACAGGGCTACTTTACCGATCATGCCAGCAGCCCAGACTATAAACAACTGCCTAATAAATATTTACTGGTCCAGGTTTGGGATTCTACTTCTATATCTGTCCTCTCAATACAGAAATCTGGGTGATGAAAGACCCTCCTGAAGGTTACTTTGATTTGAAATCAGTTTCTCAACCGTGGTGTCTCCTAGCCCAGCTTTGCTTAGTTTCTGGGTGTGCTGCCACCCTGAGCTTCTTTTTCTCCCCAGTAAAGCACCTGATGGTGCTCACGTGTATGGGCAAAACCCTTCTTGTCATACAGGTAACTTACATGACACGGCCTTCTGCAGCTGCAGTAGGAAGCGGAGGCAATACAAGTGATGATGTGAGCCTAGGCCCACATGTGACCATGCAGAAGTCTCAACCGCAGCCACCAGGTGAGACTCTTTGGCCTGTGCTTTGTGCATAACCTAGCGTGCCCACTCGTACCATTAATAAAATGTCTGGATGGCAGCTAACCCATTGGTAAGCTTTTCTCTCTCTGGTTTAAGAAATGGTTTCTTTTGAAAGCTTCTTCATTTATTTGTATGATTTCCAGGGTAAGTGTTGGTAGGATACGAGGTTTCTTTAATATTGGGGGAGTGTAACTCAGCTGCTGCAACATGTTCACACCAGACTGTGCTAGGTCTCGTGTTTATTTTTAAACTGGCCTTATACAAACCTACAAATCTAAATAACACAGATGGTGAAGGGTGACTACACCAAACGGCCAAACATGAGCATTCCCACGTGGCACAGCCCCCACCAGAGAAGCACTGCAAGATGACTCCCAGGCAAACCAGAGAAAGGAAAAGACTACGTGCAATATGGAGATTTTATGTGTGTTCACTGTCCGTCTCCCCAGGTTTCCATCTGATTTTGTCCATATGCCTCCTCTGCCTCTGTGACTAACCCCCTGGGCCAGCCATGGCTAAAACAATCTTCTCCTTGGATTTCTCTAGAGTGAGAAAAGGAGACAGGCTAAGAAAATGCCAAACATTTTGGCTGAGCCAAGTGCTTTGGGATTTCTTTCAAGAATAATGATTAACAAATGTTAGCTAACACTTTTCTGAAACCTCCTTTTTCTAATTCTTGCAAGGACCAGTTTGAGTCTGGACTATTAATAGTAACATTAATCCACTCATGCATAAGCTAATGTAGTATTTGGATGGAAATATCTGATGGTATGAGGAACAACTCGCTCGACAACCGTGGACGCAGCTAGGTTGCCGGTCGCGTTGTGGCTGTGGGGATGATGTGGTGCAGGAAGGGCCAGCTGAGGCCACGCGGCACGTGCTGTGACCCACACGCCGGCACTGACCCTGCCTGCTCGGGGTCTGGGCCGAACACGCGCCGAGGCATGGCTGGCCTTCCTCAGCACCAGGGCTTGCCCCTGCTCCTCCGGGGAGGAACAATGCAGACATCCAGCTAGGACTTGGCTCTCCTGCCTGGTGCAGGCCACCTACATCCATGTCTTAGCTCCTCTTCCCTTTCTGTGACTTCGCCTTTGGCTCACGGCAAAGCTAGGCCGGCCCCTGTAATGCGTCTCCCTCCAGATGGGGTTAGCTGCTCACCCACCCTGGAGCCAAGGTCCTGCTCTGACACGGCCTCCCTGCACAACTCTGACTTAGGCTGCTGAGAAAGACATAAGACGCTGTGGCAGGAGGTCAGCCAAGCAAAATTACTACTCTGGGAATCGCTGGGTCATACGGTCAGTGCACCAGCGTTGGTGGAGGGGGTGGAGGGTAGCAGGTCAGCACTGGGGCAGCTGCGGACCAGGGGACTGTGGAGACCGATCCCTCTCCTCCTGTCCAACACCCGCCTGGCCAGCAGAGAGACTTCAGGGTGGGAAGCACGCTAATGCTTAGCTTAGTAGCTTGTCAAATCCCATTTTTTTAACGTGTGTTATGTAATAAATGATCACTTTATGCTTTTGAGTTGTGCACGTCCTGTTTGCACGGTCTCTTTGTGCCTGGTTAAAGATGCCTAAACAAACTGACCCACAATAGAGGCCATAACACATTTTGAGCTAGGCCCTGCTTTTGTTCAATTTCCCAGCCCAGGTTTTCCTCTGCTGGTGGGGTAATTTTTCACCCAGCTTGGTAGAGCACATTGCTCTTCTCCACAAAGACAGGAGATTCCCCACACATGGTCTTTTAGTCTCTCTTCATGACCCCGGTGACTTCATTGACTAGAGAGAAGATCCTTCTTCCCTTTGATCCCACGGCCTCCAGCCTCTGTTACTCCACCAGACTCCCTAGTGTAAATTATTAATGTATATAAATTATTAATTGGCATTGATGGCCCAGAAATGCTACACTAGTAAAAAAAACCAGAAGCTTAATAAGTAATTATGAAGGAGCATCTCCGCAGTTACCGCAGATGAAAGTGGTCTTCCAATAGTCTGAAGTTACAGGATAGCAACAAGACAAAATGATGCAAATTGATCTGTGCCTTCTCTGTGCATATCTTTTGTGTGACTCACTAAATCCAGTGATTTCCAGTAACGTGTTTAGTCTGTGTTATTCTGAAAGTAATAAACCCTCATATACTGAAAATGCAAAAAGTGTCTGGTATGTAACTAATTAAGTTAATTTTCAGTCTCTCAAAAAAAGTGCATAACTTAATTTCCTTTTTTATAATCTTCTTTTAAGGCACAAATTGTGGTGGTACAAAAAAGTGGGTGTCCTCTGTATTTCAGTGCCTTTCCTGTATTTCCAGAAAAATTATTATCATGTCTACATGGAAAACTATAGAATACACATGTAACAAAAATGCCAGGTAATTTACAATAAATGTTAGCTTGATGAGCAATGAATCTATTTCTATATGTCTGCTACATCTACCACTAAAAGCATTTTCAGTTATGTGTTTCCTTGATTAACATATTTTTTTCAGTTTAAGTGTAATGGAGCTATACATATTAGAGACCTGTCCTGCCCTTGGAAGATTTGCTGGGAAGGGTGGAGTTAAGAATATCCAATTTACTAAAAAATTAATCCACTTTTTCCTTTTTTGCACCTTCACTTTTGAAATGTCTTCCTTACTTTTGCGGTATTATTCATTTAGGATGTTGGTTCAGCCATTCTCCACATTCCCATGTTAGCAATTTTTCTACAAACAAGAGTATCCACCCCAGTTTAGTGATACATCTCATTTTAGAGCATAATGGCAAATAGGCTTTTAATTTATCTAGTTATCGTATTTGCTTGATGACTCTGCCTGGTTTTGCAGTGGATCTTTTTTGGTAATTAAGCTAAATAAGTTTGTTGATCTTACCTATACAAAGAAGAGACATTTCATTTCCTCTTACCCATGATTTGTATTCCAATTTCCTGTACTTTACAAGCATAAAGCAACGCAGCCAGCAGCTTGCTGCTGCAGCCACCGCATTCAGCCATTTGCAAGCATTCAGTCATCTACTGGTTTCTGGAGGAGGGAGGGTTTTTTCCCACTCTGCTCTTCTGGCTGGCAGCATGCACACCCCAGGATTTAAGATTATTTGCAATTAATTTCTGTAGCTCTCTATGCACATTTAAGGATTTGACTACTTAGTCCACTTTGATTTCTAGACACAGAAGTTCAGTGGACCTACACAATGCTGAAAAGTATCAGTAAAAGCAGCTTCAAATGCACACTTTTGTTCCTTTGCTTCTTCCTGCTCCTCTAGAGATCATTTCCCTGAGCTTTGCCTTGCCTTTGCCTTGACTTCGCCTCTATCCTGCAGTATTTCTTGTAGCCTTTCACTTCAGTGGTCTGCCAGAGTGGTATTGCAGAGCCACATGCTCATTCAGCCTTCCCTCTCAGAGGTATTTAATTGGAAAATGTGACTGGGAAATGGGCCGTTTGCCTGTACAGTACAGCTGAGTGACAAACACAGGTGAGCACTATTTGACTGACCAGATACAGAGAACGCTGTCATTTTGCTTTGTTTCATCCTTTATTCTTCCAAACATTTGGACTTATTACATCTTTTTTACCCTGGCAGCTATGTTTGAATTTTAGCAATAGCCGCTGGCGTTTCTTCTTGGCTTTGTTTTTCTGTTACATTTTGGTTGTCTGAGTTATGACTGAAGTTAAATCATATCAGCATCTTTTCTTCTTCTCTTCTGACTGTTTCAGTGCCTGAAGATAGCTGTATGGCTGGGAAAAAAAAGAGAATTAAAAATAAAAAGGATTCTCAAAGTGCAATGTTTTCCCTGAGCTTTAAGTTGTAATTTTGCTAAACCCCGCCACCAGAATCTCTAGTCAATCCTGACCTCAAAACATCTCTGCCTTTCTTATCGGAAAGAAAAACTCCTTTTATTTCAAATAAGCTTCTGCTGAAATCCTCATGTGCCGTTTCTTAATCAACTCCTTTTAACTACCCTAATTCTGCATTTTTTTATTGGTTTAATCCTTAATCACCAGGAGCAAAAGGGAGCTTTATTTTCCATCAATGAGGAGAGTCCCTTGCAAGAAACAGCTCCATGTCCAGGTCCAAGAGTCACTAAACAAAGCACATAAAGAGCAGTGGGAGCAGAGACCAGAACACAGCAGTCAAACTCCAGCCACTTGCTGCAGAAGTATTTGCTTATCAATGCGAGAGTGCCCTTTTTGCTATGCCAGGAATGGCAGGCGTATCACTTTTTGTTTTCCTATGTACTGTTCTAATTATTGCTCCACTATGAGTGCGTTTTACTTCTCAGCCCAGACGTCTCTCAGGACTGATTTTCATTCAGTACAAATGTTCACATTATAAAGACTTAACATGAGGAGAATATAAATGAGCAGATGAGCGCACGCTAAGAACTTGCTTATACAGAAACTGTATTGATCAAAGGAACAGCAGAGTAAAACACATGTCAGCATTAATGTGCTCCTATTTCCAGGGTTCAAACAGTTTCCTTTCCCATAAGAATGGTGTGACTCCTCACCTCTGAAACCAGACCAATGTAATGATCTTTTTTTAATGAAAGTGCAAAGCATTTCTATAGACCATTATGTTACGGCACTAATAAGCCTTGGGAAAGCAAATGCACCTTTATCAGTTTCTGAGATTACCCCTTATCACTATGTGAAAACTTACAGAAGAATCAAAATTCCAAAAGGTTTTCACAAATTAAAGAGTTAGAACAATTTCCATAAAGCTAAACAACACTTACTTTATCCAACTGCCCACTAATCATGCAGCTGACCTACTCACATTCTCGGTTCTGGGAGGGCGCATCCCTTGGGAACTGCTTTGTCCAGTGGTTTTGGGCCTTCTCCGCTGCCTCCGGATCAGGCAGTAGTCATCTGTAGATGAAGGCTTCAGCGAACAGCCACACAGGCCCTCCTCTGACCTCTGGCAGTTGAAGGGAGACCAGAGGTGTCGCTGCAAAGACATCAACCTCTTTGGGATTTCAGTGACAACTTCCCCCCAGCCTCCAAAGGGATGGAAACAGCTGAAAGCTACAGTACCCATTCAGTCCCTCATTTTCTCAGGCCAAGACAATATGCCATTAACAGCTGAACAGAGGCAGAGGGCATTCACAGATAAAAGACTGCTTTGAAAAAGATTGTGCAAAACAAAGTCCCAGGCTAGAAGCAGAGTGAGGCAACCGTTGGGCATCGGCTACGAGGCTCCACCTGAGGCAAGCGGATTCCCTCCTGGCTTCCATGGGGCTGCAGCTGGCTCTGCAGGTAGTATTTCATCTGCAATGAAAGTTTCAGTTTACACTTCATTTCACATGCATATTCTTGGACATAGCTGAATTTAAAAAGTAAATGTGTGTTTTTACTAAACTTCAACTTTTACACTCTTTACTGAGTGCAGTGGCTTTGCTCTTCTATTTTTCCTGCTTGCTGAATACATAAACATGTAGGATATCTCTCAAGACTTTTATGAAATCACAATCCTAACAAGAATATATGAGTCATGTCTAGACATAAAAATTCATTCTTGTCACCAGAATGAAGCATGGCTGACACTCTTTGATCCATGACACACTCACATGGTCTTTAGGCTAAAAAAGCACACACAAAAGTGTGCACAGTTATAATCAGAAACTTCTGTAAATATAGAACATGAAGCCTCTTGAATCCTAACTTCCAGATTGTATAACCTTGCCATGAGGTAGTAGTTTACCACTCAAAGCATCATACTTACTTCAGTAAGACCATTAGTAGATACAGCGCATTATCCAGTGGGGTCCCAATATTTGTGTATCTGGATACAATGTCTGAATCTGACCTTAAGCTCCAATCCTTTTTAGATTTATATCACCTTCAGTCAACACAGAAAGACTATTTACTTTCCTTTTCACAAAGATCTTGATGCACTTTCATCTGCTGCATTATGATCTAGCTACCAGACTGAGCATCCTTATGCCATGTTCACCCATGCTTGGAGACATCGGTTTCTACAACAGTCTCTCTTCCTACATCAGAGAATTGGTGTCTGTTGGTCAGGACGTACAAGGATTTACTGATCTCTCTGGTTACTCTGTCAGCTCTTGAACACCTCTGATGCACAGCTCAGCAGTGCAGACAATTTATGGCAAGGGCTGCTCAGGTATCGAATGCATGGCTTCTACTACTGTTGTGCTCTACACCTAGACCAAGCGTAGATGTCAGTAACAGTTTCTCAGCAGGCCACGGCAGTCTAAAGACTTCCAGCTAGCCTAGTCCTGGAAGCTGAGCTACTGCTTCTGCACTGGCATCTCTACAATCAGCAGTGTAGAAATACTCTTGAGTATGAGCAAGCTAGAAGGTAGAACTGAAAACAAAACATGGACAAACTTGCACCATCTGTTTTGAAATGCTAACACTTTCCTGGAATAACCTGTGCATCACTACCTCAAGACATTTCCCCAACAAAAGTGCTTAATTAAAAAACAGAATTGTTGTCTGAAAATTATTTACAAGTGTGAGGAAGGCAACACATTTGTTCTGTTGTGTGCAGCTCAGAGCTTCACACTTGCCTATGTTAGGTTCAGTCTCTATGTACCTGCATTCTTCAGTGCTCATCTCACAGCTCCATGCTAGAGGTTTATGCTTTAATTTGGCAGCCAGGCTTCACCACCACTGGGAAAAAAAAAAATTGAAAAAATAGAGAATGCAAGAAGAAGGATTGTCATAAGAGAATGAATCCAGATGCAGGATTTTTTTTTACCCTATTTTGTTTTCAATTTTGAGTAAATTAATAGCGGTGTCTTGTCAAAACCAGATATAAAGGCTATGGTTAGCATTTAAAAGAACGTGAATGGCTTAGAAACAAATGCCCTGTTGACTTCCATGGGTCAAAACATCTGAAAACCAAAGATGGGTTTTAGTTGCTTCAACATAGGTACCTAGTTCTTTATTAGAGGCTCTGGGGTAACCTCTCACCCACAGTTCCTGACCCAGAAGAACATGTCTCCTGTAGGGTTTGTGTCATATTTGTGAGCCCCCTGCCAGGCCCACTCTAGGGCTTCTCAAATGATACTGGCTGCCTATGTTCAGGGCATTAAGTCCCCTATACTTTATTTTTTCAGAGCTGCTATTCGTGATGCCATCCATAAGAACTGTGAATGAACAGAGTCTCTAATAACCAGGTCACCTATCAAAGTGTCTGGACTTAAATTCAGTGATTAATTTCTACAGTTTTACTTGAAACTTAAGAACAATGACTGTTAAGAAGCTGAACAATATGAAAAGGCACTTAATCATGGTAATGACTTGTATGGAGGAAAGGGATAGGACAACCTGAGATTCAGACAGAATACAATAAATTGTTTTCCTATTTTCATAGCTGATTGTCTGCTTTTGTGTTGTCATCTGCAAGTTGGATTTAAATTGCTTGATACAATATGAATAGCTATCTCTGAATGAATTAGT
The DNA here is from genome assembly GCA_013401275.1 of Pandion haliaetus. Lineage (NCBI taxonomy): Eukaryota > Metazoa > Chordata > Aves > Accipitriformes > Pandionidae > Pandion > Pandion haliaetus. Next base: position 68,434 of record VYZV01028657.1, on the reverse strand, counting down.
ACTCAGTAATGTACTGATTCTTTGATCTGACAAAGAAACTTCTCTCCTCAGAAGGAGGAGAGAAACTTCTCTACTCAGCCTATGGAATAAGGCAACAAGCTGGGCTCAAGAGAGTGAGTCACTGTGCAGGGATATATAGATCCACTTGTGAAAGTCTGGGCATTTTTTTTATCTCCGGGGATGACTGCAGGTTCAGTTTTTTTTTTTTTTTATTATTCTAGAGCAAATTTCAGACTACTCATTAAACTCACATTCAAGAGTTGATGTTGAAGAGTCAATAGGGACCTCTAGGAAGTTGTACCAGTACTTCCTTCTAAACCCACACTGCCTAGAACTTAAATTAATCCCTAGAGTTTCAAAGTTTTGCCATTTAAAACAATAATGACTTGGGACTAGCTTACCTACATGAATTTCTTCATGTGATTTCAGATCAGTATCTTGGCACAACACCCGTAGTCAACTTAATGGTGTGATTCATACAAGCACTGTTTCTGTCAATCCTGTTACTTGCAATTTATTCAAGTCCATTGCAATGGACACAGATTTACACATGGTGCAAATGTACACAGAGTGCAAAGGAAAAAATACTTTATTGTGAACATGGCATGTATGAGATCTATTTCAGAATACACTGTTATATATCAAATGAGAAAAAAAAAAAAAAAAGCTCTGACACGAGATAAATGACCAGTGCTTGAGACCAATGAAGAATATGCACACAGCTGTTCTAACAGCACAATTCTGATACCAATCACAACATGTATTTATATAGCTTTTATGATCGGAGGCAATTTTAAACAATGTTTATAAAAAATGCAAATAGTGGAACTACTCCTCCATTGTTGTACATACAAAGCTTCAGTAAATCTTGCAGGTGTGTGGAGGGAACAAGGAGAGAAAACTGACATTCCACCTCAGGCAGCAGAAGGAAAAGATGGAGGAAACATCAAAAACAAACAACAAAACCACGATTCTACAAAAGTAAAAAGGCAAATATTATCCCAGGGAATATTATTATTTTCACAAGAAATCTTAACTGCAGCATCCTGACTCCATTAAAACCAATGAAAGTCTGCCATTGAGATCAGTGGAGCCTGAATTTCATTTTGAAATTTAAAACATTCTTGCATTAGTGTAAACATCAGCAGAAACAACATGTCAGCATCTATACAAGTATTCAAGTGCTGTTAAAAAAAAAATAATAAAAACCAGACAGTGCTAACCCAAAGTGGCAGTACATATCCAAAAGGCAGATAATTAAAAGAGGTTTTTTCAAATATACATTTTAAAGTATTTAAAAGCATCCACTTTTTAATATTTGTATATCATTGCTAGGGAAGGGATGAGAAAAATCTGAATTATCTGCAATGACAAAGGAAGGGCACAGTGTTTGCTCAGATTCATTTGAAATCAGTATTTTTCCATTTTGGAGCCACGACATATACCTGCACATTCAAGTGTGTTTCAAAGCAGTGCTGAGGAGTGGCTGTACTTCATGATTATGAAATATAATTCTTCTGTGCAAGTATTTCAGCATGATTCCTCATGAGCCATTCACACCCATTTGTATTTTCAGTAAAAAAGAAATACAATGGAAAATTTCTTGAAAAAATTTTTTTGTCTTTAAACAACCCGATGAGATTTTACATCACGGCAATTTACAATCATGCATTTGGAGATCCAGAGTCAAGACAACTTTTCCATTTACTGTTAGAGTTGTGCCTGTCTTCAAACAGTTCTTTGCTAATTTTCATGCGGATCTCAGGACTGGATAACAGCTCCTTTATCTGATTCAGTCTGGATAACAGGGCCTGTGTTTCTCTGTGCAAAGCTTCCTTTACTAAGTCTGCTTCATGGCTCTTTCCTAGAGGAAAAGAACAATATAATACATTTTAAAACAACTAATGTAATTTAGAATCATTAATATATGGAGATAGAGAGATCGTATCTGGTTTGGACAGTACTAAGTGCTCGGTCTTTTGCCCATATTGATTTTTTATAAAAAGGTATTTTGTCAAAAAAATATAATTTACATCAACAAATGCTACCAAAAAGTAAAGAACAGTACAGTGTCACATATAAGAAAAACTCCTGCCGTATTACATACTGTGTAACAGTATCTGTGATGAGTATCTCTAGTGGTAATTTTTAGCTTGGGGTTGACTGCTGTTGACTAGGAAACAGCATGTGCTCTCACATGGAGTTAAGCAGCCCTGCAGCACTGCCAAACCCTCGGGCGGAGGGCAGCACTTCCACTTATGGCAAGGCCTCTTCCACGGCCATTCGTGACAATCCAAAAGGCAATGCAAAGGGTTCAGTTTCTCTTCAAAAGCAAGGAAGGGACTCTTGGTATCAAAAGCCAGTGAAGACGGGAGCCGCCTGCTTCACTATTCTTGTCTTTTTTTCCACCGTCCATCCCTCCTAGCATTCAACAGATTTTCAGCACTGCAAACACTTATTAAACCAGTAGACAGTGTCCTTCGATTCAGAACAAACTTTTGATAAGAGACTCACAAAGCAGAGTGCCTGTCAGCCAGCACCACTTAGCAAATTTCATCAGGGAGCTGGGACATGTTTTTGTGGTTATTCTTGGTGGGATACTTGCTCCCAGGCTTTTTTGCACAGTGCTCACTTGCTGTTGTCATTGTCGCTCTCATTCTTACTGCTGCTTGCTGCTTCTTCAGTTTTCACAGGGCTTCCATCAGTCTGTCTGGCTTTGTTTTGCGTTTCTTCTAAATATTGCTGTACAGCCTTCAGCACCGCGTTCTCCACCAGCCTTTTACTGAGGCTCACCAGCTCTGCATCGTCTGGCTCTGCTGCATGTTTTTCACCTATGTGTCACAACAGACAAGAGAAGGAATTCATTGCCACGGAAAGATAGTAGCCGTAATTGTGTCAGGAGCCTCTGTCTGAGCTGGATTTTAAGTTATTAGCTGCCTCTTCCTGATTGTAAAAAGCAATTTCCCCCTCCTCAAGTTCTGAATCAAAAGTGTTTCATAAAGATGTATACAGTGTATCAGATAAAAAATATTTCACTGCTCATCTTTACTGTAACACTCCAGTAAAAGCCACTGGCTAACGCTATGAGCACCCACTCAGCTTAGAAGAGTAAGCGTGCAAATTTAATTTCTTCTAGCCAACAATCACCTGTGCCATCTGGGAAAAGATGAAGAAGATGGCACATGATGAATTTACATTTTAGCAGCATTCTTAAATTTAGCTGCCCCTGTTTTGTGATTTTGTGTAATAAATCTGAAATGTCTACCTATTTATTAATTGCTTGTAATTCAAGAGTTTCTCATGGGAAAAATGAATAAAATACTCTAAGCACAGGTTAGAATTTTTTTCTAAACAAAGCATAAAACTTAGAAAAACCATATACTCCCTCCCTGTCTCTCTTCTGTCTTCTAACTTAAAGCTCTGCAATTGAAGGAATGCAAGTTCCAGCAAACTATTCTTAGGTATCTGCTGATAAAAGCAAGAAGCTGGCAATTCCCTGCTTTGTTAAGAGTTCACGTGAATAGACATATACAACGAAATAACTCTATACATAGTGAGGATTCTCATACGTCATTATATTATTTTGAAATTGTACTTTTCCATGAATCACTTTCCTAATAAACTATATAGCCTACTACTGCATCCTCCTTTTATGAAGAATGCAATCCAGGAAAAGCAGATTTTATTGTCCAATTTCCACTGGCCATGTAATTTGTCACTTTGCAATTTCTTGCACTAGGTAAATAACTGTTTCTCTCCATCTATATTTAAAGGCCATACTTTTAATGTCCTTTTCTGGAGTTAGTGTTCTGCAACCAGTAATAAGGGGCTGCTTAGTCACACACATCTGGTGAAAGACATACTGTCGTATGGTCTCAGCACAAAGCTCTGTACTGTTCAATTATCTAAATTTGCTCTTTTTCATATATGTAAATTTATTCAAGTTTGCTAGCACATATAGATTATAGTCCTAAAAGACTTTTATTAGTCTTCCTAGGGGATTGCACAACGCAGGGGTGATTTCACTGATAAAACATAATTCATTTGGGGATTCAAGGAGGAGAGGTAAACAAAACTCTTCACTTTCAGAGGCAGTGCTTTTATTAGCTGTTGATATGAGCATCCCACTCTAGAACGGCAAGACAGACAAAACTCTTCCAGTTCTGGGCCTCCACAGCACTGTTACTGTGGGGAAGGAACTGTGCTCTCCAGCTGAAGATTCATCAGACTAGACCTGGGTAAAGCATTTCATTACATTTTAGAAAAAGTTTTGAAAAATACTCTAAAAAAAAAAACTTTAAAAGGCAGCAATGGGAATAGTTTTGGTTAAAACAAAATTTTAAAAATAAGAGAAAACTTTAAAAATAGGTTTAGCNCTGGCCTGTTGCTTACCATGTTCCTTCACTATCTCCAAGACCTGGGCTTAAGCCTATCCTTTAACTTACTTAGAGGAGGGACTTAACTCGGGCTCTTATCTCCCATGAGACCCAAGATGTACATGAGCAGCATCTCCTCCCAGCTTTTATGAATTGATCCCACATGCTCCTTTGAATGCAGCCCTTTGATTCCAGATTTCCTTTGCTTTTATTAAAGATGCTTGACAAAATATATTGGTTGTCCCAGTCTATTTATTCACAAAAAAAACCCCCAACACTGTGGTTTCCAGTTGGAGAGTTTCTTATTTTTCAGAATTGCTAGTGAATCACAGAAATTGTTGCTCACACAGCTCTAATGATCTGTCCATGCAACTCTGAACAAAATCAATGGAAAATATGGTGCTCAGCCACTCTGACACTTGACCCTATAGTACTTAATATGCAGAATATGACTAATCAGTCACAGAGGCCTCCAGATACCACAAAACAGTAGCGATTATATTTACTCAGAATGTAATTTTACTTGTAGTACATTATGTATTATTCTGACAGTCTAAAAAAGGACAGAGCTCTTCTCATAAATATTTTCTGCAAAACAGTTCTCATTTACATACATATGTATAAAAACCATGTATCTACTACTGCATTTAAAATTTCAAATTAAGTAGATAGCTCACTGTGTATGTAATTTCTCAAGCATGAAAAAAATCAGACTACTTAAAATGAGCCTTTAAAAAGTACAGTTTATATAGCTACAGAAGAATGTTTGGGGGGGTGGGGGTGTGTGTTGTTATTTGTTTGTTCCTAAATATTTTGAGACATTCATGGCTCACCAGCAGTCTGGAGTGGAGTCTATAGTACCTCCTAAGCAAGCTCTGCATTCCCACTGGGAAGACATACACAGGATGTGACTAACGTGAAGACAAATGCATGCACAACCCTGTATGAAGAGCGTCCTTGGATTTATCTGTCCGGCCACCTTGGTGGACTGGCACATGGGGCTATATGATTCACTCATGCTCTGTTTATATTCTCAGACTCCCTAAATAGCAGTTGTGTGAGTGTTTGTGCAATGCTGAGGTTCATTGGCAAGGTAGTTGTATACTATTGTATCATTCCTATTCATGACTGTTGACAAAAAGAAATAGGTCACATAATAACAGGTATTGATCATCTATATTTACTTGAATATTTAACACACATATATGTCCTGTTTATCTCACTCCCTCTCTCCATGCTGCATCTGCTGCTTGCCTGCTTCTTAGATGTGTACAATTCCTTTGCAGCGGGGAAACGCTTCTTTGTGTAGACTGTCTTATATTATAGGAATTATTAGAGTATCAGTAAAAAGCCATTATAAATATGAATGTTCTAGATTTAAAAGGGAGGCTTAAAAATTCAGAATTGCTTTGTTTGTAAACTCTGTTCTGGAAAGGGAACAGATATACCACATGCACTGTATTTCCATCTATGCTGTGCCTCTCAGTATGGACTGTGCCACTACTTTATTTCTGCCTGTGAATAAAAAACTCCCACTGCCATCTCTTGCATGTGGGTCAGAATAAAAAAGAAAAAAAAAACCAAAAAAAAAAAAACCCAAAACCCAAAAAAACCCACAAAAAACTCCTTTCATTTTGTTTATCCCAGAATTCTCTTCTATAATTTTCTAAAGATGAAAACAAATTCATACTCTGTGAATGTACCTTAATGCATCCATGTTAAGCAGTGCTTTTTATTACTGAAACTGAAGCATATCTATTGTCCTGAGATGACCACCATTGTTTACAAAAGGGAACTATCAACTGCACAGAATTACTCAAAAGGGGCTTTATGATCCTGCAGCGTGCTGCTAGCAGTTACAGACATGAACCAGATCCCTGCAACCAAATCCAAGTTTGGATTCAAATTCACTGCTGTATCTCTCTGTGGGACTAGGTTTACTCTCCAGGTCTACACCCCTTTACACTTTACAGGACTGTGATCTGGATTTTGAAATATTGCATTGGAACAAAAAAGATTTCGTGGTCCTGGTACAGCATTTTCATGGTCCTGACAGCCTGTTTTAGAGGCCATGTGGGTATCTCAGATTTGGAGAGAGGCAGGACAGTTACTTAGATCCCTCTCCTGTTTATACTACTAGTCCTTTTTTTGTGAGAGAGAGAATTGAAGGAACCAATAGCGGATCCCTTTTACAGGAAAAGCCAGTTTTACAAGCCTTTACCAGCTACACTCCAAGACAACGTTCTGCAATCCTTGCCTCACAGCCTCTACACACTGGGTTTTGTTTTTCCTTCCAACAACCTTTCATCACAACAAAATGATGCCAACATGGGGCAAATTATAAAGGAGACCCTTGGTATTTTGAATAGGTAACTGAGACCAGCTGGGAAGTCTGTACTCTGGCAGCAGAGGTTACAGTCTGCATCCTGGGGAGGGCTGTGCCAACAGACATGCCTTCGTCTACCTTTTGGTTCATCAGTTCTCTAATACTGTTTTTACAAACTCTAGAAACAAAAAACCCATGAGGGACTCATGCAATGTTTCAAAAACCAAATGTTAAGAAATTCCTTCTGAATGCTGGAAAACTTCATTTTTCTACTTACACTGTGCCTCTTACTGCCACCAAGAGGGCAAGCCAAGTTGCTGTTGCATACATGCAAAACTTTCAAGACAAGACGCCCTTTCTATGGAGACTCCTCAGTGGCTCCAACTCATAACAATCCCTCACTATAAGATAACTGATTATTAACCGTTCCGTACAGGGGCAAAAGCTTGCTGGTGTGCAGTATAGTGGGACTAGAACGAAGGAGACAACTACCCTAACTATTGATGGACTAAGAAACCTTCAGCAGATGACTATCAATTATTTCTGCATATGGTGGGGTTGGAAAAAACAAAGGAAGGCCAATAAAACAAATGCCACACAGATTTCAGCATGTGAATTCATACAGTTTGCTGTGTCAGTGGTTGTGCCTTTATCATGGTTCACTATCTCTATGTGAGCAGGAAAAGAGCTAAGAGTGAAGACATCATTTATACTCACAACACCCGGGCAGATGTAGACTACTGCAAGGCTGCCGTGCCCAGATGCAGCCTGTGGAAACACCTAGGTTTTGCTACACTAGACTTTTGTGTCTACAGAATCTGATTCAAAGTTAAATTAAATCTCATTGAATTCCATGGGAATCGGATGAGGTTCCCACAACTACATAGTGAACTGCAATGTCCTGTGCATCAGACCAATGTGATGAACATTTTCTTTACTGAGGACTTTCAGATAAATTTGGTAGGCCATATATATAACAGAACTATAGCATTAGAGAAATACCATGCCAGTTAGCCCTGCAAAGACAGTGAGTCCACAGTCCATAATAAACTGAATAACAAGCTATAACCAGGCACCAGACTGTACACTTCCCACCCTTGCAAGACACTGTGAATGAGCCACCACATTCAAGATCATGGTTTTGAAGTAATGAACACAAACATCAGGATGTGCCCATATCTAATCAAGACAATAAGCATAGACAGGAAAGTCACAACTCTGAACATTTCCTTGTTAATTAGGAAGGACTTCCCTGAAATGTCTCGAGTGGTCACTTAAGGAACTGGCACAAATAAGGCACTGAGAGGAAGGGTGAAATTATAATCTCATTATGACATGACGGTGATGACATTTGTGTAGCTGGATGTTCCCACCTGATGTTAAGCAGCGTGTACAGTTTAGCTCTCCTCTTGGAAATCTAACAAACTTCTTTAGTTTTACGTATGTTGCTCCGTAAATACAGGATTGTCTAACAAGGCCATACAGACAATACCAATCTGTCCTTCATGCTGAATACATGGGTTTCTAGTTTGTCGGAAAGATTTTTTCATTTGATTTGGCCCACCGAGGAACAAACACAACAAAATTAGTAATTTCTAGTAAAGAGGAAATTAAGGATGTTGTAGCTGTTCAAGGAAAATGGTGCTCTTGCCAGTTTCAGTGCCCCCTTCACCTTTGAGCTGGAGGCTTGGTGAACGTGGCAAAAGTTTGTTTTGTTTCAGACAAAACCCTTTGAAGCTCAGCAATCTAAAATTTCTGAGCACCTCTAACTACAACTGGAGAAACAGGATGTACTCTGCTAAACCTATTCTTCCTTCTATGAGCACTGAAGGATGCGATGCCACAGGCACAAGCCTTCAAAACAAACAAACAAACAAACAAGAAAAGACTCTACTCCTGGCATACCAGGAGTTCTGTTAAATAATCTTGGTTTTATCTTCCTATTAAAGAGAGACCTGCTGACAGAGAAATTTCCTGACTCCCTTAATGTAGTTTAATACTTAAACTGAATGAATTTCTAAGAAGTCTAGTGTAACAGGAAACAAAGATAACATAATGGCTGAAGGAAAGAAGATGGCTTAAAAAAGCTGCAAGTTTTACTTGATTTTCTCACTGATACTCAGGTAGAGAAAACAGCCCAAGTTACACAAGTGGTTTTACATAACCACAGGAACATCCACTATGCACACTGATAATGGGAGAACCAAAACATCCAGGCAGAATTATTCACCCCCCTTTCACCATCCACAGCACTGCCTGGTGCTAGCAGCTCAAGGGAAACAGTGAACAGGAGCTGCCTGGGCTGGCAGGGCTAGCAGGGAGAGCAGAAGAGTTCCTCCTCCCTCCAGGATGCAGCCAAGGGGGAGCTTCCCCCTGCTTTCAGAGCCCGAGAGAGAGACCAGGCTTCCTGGCTTTCCAGAGAAAAGCTGAATTCTGGAACAGGACAGTCCCTCATCTTCAACGGCCCTCCAGAGATAATACTGAGAATGTAACGCACTATGGGAGACAGTGTAGATTGCTTCCCCATCAATCTTGGTCACCAGTGACCACAGACAGAGCTGGATGGTCTTGGAGGCGGAAAACCACCCTGCTAGGTCACTAAGCTGAGGGACGTATAGGCCCAAGAAATGCAGCAGCTAACCAAAATAGGATACACACAGATTTTAACTGCCAAAGTCCAAACATGTTGCCAAATCCTAGAAGTCCCTGCTTATGGGCCAGTCAACTGCGAGAATCAAATGTTTGCTCACAAGCGTGATAAGGGAAGTCATTTAATATACATGCACCTCTTTTTACTGTTTTCTATCCTTCTTATATTCTCTGTGAACTTCAGTTTCATTTCTTTAGGATTCATCTGTTACTATACAGCTTCCAATGGGACACTATTTTGGCTGAGACTTCTTCATGCTACTGTCAAGGAGACTGAGAAAGGCAACCTTTTTTGGACTAAGACAGATGTTAACCAAGTGTTAATAAGTGAATTTAACAAGCTGATCCTGCGCTGTTGCTCCTCCTGAGCTCAGAAAAAGACTCCATACAAACTCATGCTATCAAATAGTCTCTCACATAGTACATGTCTTTCCTCAGGGAAAGCAATTTTGAATATATTTGAAAATTATGAAGAGAAAAGTCAGATTTTAATCAACATGCATTTTCATTTAATTATTTCAATTGCAGTAACATGAGTTGTGAAACACAGGTGCATACTTCTTGAACTGCAAAAGGAAGATGAAATCTTGCCCAAAAAAGATTAATATGTAAGTATAATTAGAATTGAAGAGGATGTCCAACAGTGTCCACAAAATACTGTAATAAGGTGCAATATTTATGGAAAAAATTAATTTGCAAGGTGTTTTTAACATCTCTGTAATCATACTCAATTAGACCGTAAATCTAATGGAAGAAGGTTAGAGTCACCTCTTTTGGCAGGAGCATCTTCCATAGGTTTGAACTGGTAGTGTAACTACATCCTAAGGTTGTCAAAATAGATGGGTCTAACCCTTTTCCCCCAGGATCTTGCAATAAGGAACTAAACCCACTTCATCAGCTTCTTGGATAAACCATGAAGTTATGTATTTTTCAACATAAGGGTATCATTGTAGCTGTCTTTCATTTCATGGATCAAGTCTACAGAATCTGACCAAACATTAACAGCTTTGGGAAAACTAACATAACACCCCTAAGTCAATTTGAATGTCATTAAAAAAACCCTGAAAAACATTACATACTTATCATGGCATTTCCTATCTTGACCCCCTTTATCTATTATACATTTTGCCTTAAGTATTTAGCATTATTCTTTCTTCCCTCCCTTTTGTTTGCCACATAACCTCCACTTCAAATATGTTTTTTTAAAGCTAGAATTTGACGTTAAGTTTTCTCTCTGATTTTGTGACATGTAGCTGTATAAATGTTCACTGCTCCACTACATATAGGTTTATGAAAGGTTTGTAAATATGAAATATATTTTTGACACTTGGAAAGATTGGTTCATAAAAGTTTAGACTTCTCTTTAAATGCTCTGGCTTTGAACCCATAAAACCACTGCTCAGGATCTTCTTCAGGACAAGCTCTTCCTCAACTTTATTCTCTCTCTAAAAGCCCAAATATACTCACTTGCAAGAACAGTGAATCTTCACGTCCAAAGAAAAATATTTAAGAAGATAAGCAACAAATTCAGACACCTGTTTGGTCATAATAAATTGCTTTGTGTCATGGGGGTTTTGGTCACCTCAGCCATATGAAATCAGCATGGCTGTAGTGAAAGAATTAAGAATGCTGAAGGTATGACTACAGCTCACTTAATTTAATTCACAGGAATCTAAAAATTGTTGCTAGAGTATAGCGTAAAGAGAGATCACATAATGAAATCTGTGGATGACAAAAATTGAAATATTACCATGTCATAAACCTAAATTTAATGCAATCAATCCTTCACATAAAATAAGCAGACTTTATAATCTAGGACAAGAAAAAAATGAAAGAATATTAGAGGACAACACTCATTTTTTTTCCATACTGTTTTCTTTATGATTAGTGTGTATAATTTAAGTTGATGAGCAAGCACCTAGTAATCAAAATTAACATTATTCTTGAGTCTGCTTCACCATAAGAAATCAAGAATAATTAAGTCCTGATTATTTTTTTAAACCAGTGGGCCTTACTTTCACATCCTTCCTATGCTAAATATCAAATAGCTGTAAAAGCATTTTCTTTGTGAAACAACATAAAACTCCTTAAGAACATAACCAAAATTTCCCTAATAGCAACACTTCTTTCATGTGTTACAGCTCTTACACTGCACACTAGCAAAAGAATAACTCCCTCTCTCTCTTCCCCCATATTTCTACTTCCTCAAACTCAGTGAGTCAAAGCCTATTCTAGCAGCACTTCAATGAAGTCAATCCAGAAAAATACATCATCTATGCCAAAAACTGAACTAATCCTCACAACTTTTACAAGCTTACACTCTGTACCATAACAGATTGTCCATCACCATGCCTTAAAATTGATGGTTCTCTTCTCTTGCCACTCCTTTTTCCATTCGCAAATTTTCTCTCTACCTACACAGTATACACAATTCCATCCCTTCCTCATCAGCATCCTAATAATTCTAATTCTGTCCCATTAACATAAATGGAGAACTGCTTATTTATGCCAGCTGGTCTTCTGGTCCTTTACTTCTATCAGGCTAAACAGTTCTAATTTGGAATTTCATCTTTGTTTCTTCATCCCCTCTTATTTTTAAGTAATATTTTTCTCAGTCTTTCTCCAACTCAAAGTAAAAGAATAAAGGTTGGATATTCATGCCAAAAACAGTTTTTGCATTTCTCTTCACTACATTCAGAACCAACTGTAAAATCAAAAGCAGGTATTTTTTCTTCACTCCAGCTAAACAGCAAACATTTGATTCCATAGTTCCCTTTGCCTTTATGTTTTACACATAGAAAAGTTCTCCCACTTCTATGTTTGGCTACAGAGGCCAAGAAAAGTTCATTAAGGATGAGGAGAAGGAAAGAGATGGGCAATGCTTCTCCTCAAAAGCGAATTGTATCATTCATGATTTTGAGACTTCCCGAGATGGGTAAATGCATACAATAGTTGCATGGCACAATGCAATGTGGTTTTAACTCCAAGAATGTAGGTATAGCTATACATCAGAGGCTTATGTGCTGTTACCATGCAGGGCACCAGAAGGAGTAACCTAGAGCATTTGAGAATTAGCTTGTCCTCACAGCCTGGGTGCTGCACCACATCAATCCAGATATTCCGTTGCTGATGTAGGAGCTTACACTTGGATACATCTTACCACGTAACGTGTTTTTATCCAAAGTCTAATCCTGTAATTTATTTTTATTTTACACCTTCTATAGACATAATGGCTAAAAAAGGACCAAGGGAATGAAATCAATCTTTCAAAGCAAAATTATGCACTTCATTTGGAATGGAGTTATTATTATTATTATTATTCACTTGTGCTGAACCAGGCATTACAGGCAATGCCTCCATGATCTGGGCTGTGTTACACCAAGCCCTCTGTCCTTATTACACCTGGCACTCCCTCCAAATGTTTCAGTCTAATTATAACAGAGAACACACACAATGTGTGAACAGGGCACACAGGTGGGGCCAACAGAAAGTAACATTAATTTCATTAAGTCAGAGGATCAAGTGTTTCAAAACACACAAACACTACACCAAATTTCATTTTAACAAAAGAAAGGTAATCCCAGACTTTAGGAGGGTGTTCAATCACTAGAAATCACCTCAGTCACAGGTTACATTTTGTAGAACTACAAGAATAAACTTTTCATTTTGTGCTGGAAAAACCTCTCGCATTCTATAAACGATGTGTACGTGTATGTGAAAAGTAAAAGGGAAGCTGAGAGAAGAGAGGAAGAAAGAAAAACCTTTTTGATTGCATTAGGCTATACTGCATGGTAATGGATTTTTACGACAGCAAAAAATGTTACTCATTTGCTGATTCTCCTCAGCCACAGTAAGTGCTGCAGAAAACATGCCTGATACTTAATATGTTTTTAGTACAAAGCATGAGGAGTGAACAAAGTGGAAAATTGAATAAAGTGCCCTTTAAAAAATTATTGCTATTATGTGAAACAGAATGAGTAACACAATAATAGACCATGGCATAAGACATTTCTCTCTTAGCAAAAGGATACAAGTTCTCTAGCAAGAGCAAATGAATTAGCCATGCCTGAGGATTTTAACTCACAGGAAACTCAGCAAGTGCCCAGATGAAGTTCACCTGAGACTGGCAGATATTCAAAGGGATTAAGTCATCAGCAGCAAAGATAAAGTTAATGGTGGATTTTGAGATTTCAGGGATTGTGTTCCAGAGGAGATATCTAATAAGGAGTGAGTTTTCTCTGTACCAGTTTAGGACAGCAATTCCTAAGGTTCGTAAGAGTTAGAGGCAAGGTCAATAGCCTGACAAAAGTTCAGCTGTGTATGTTAACATCAGAATTACAAGTCTAAAAGCACCGACTATTGTAAAAGTTCGGCAGTGCCAAATCTATCACTAGTATGGTGTACTTTTAGCTACTTAAGGCCCAAGGACTTAGCCTGAAGTCAAATGTTTATCAATTGAAGGTATCTAAATTTTAAACAATGTTTGTGGCATCCAGTCCATTTTCCTTTTGTTAAGGCAGGATAATTTCCTAGCCCCTTCTCCATGGTAACTTCCATGGCATGTAACTTCCATAGCATGTATGACCCTATACCTCAAATTCCTCTAAATCCCAGTCTCTTCTGTCAATTCTACACTTCAAGCTTAAGGAAATAGAATCACTCAGATTTTAGGAATGGCAAAAATGATTAGGTATTAAACATTACTAAACCAGCAATAATCAGCTGCTGAACAAGGTGCCAGTATGCCTTACTAGAATACTTTTCAAGATAACTTATTTTCCACTTTGCCTATAATAATTCCACAAATAATAACAGAACAGTGTCATCTAAAGGACAGCCCCTCACTGGACCAAGGACCTTGGCCTTGTTTTCTTTGTTTGTCTGCATTAATCTGAAAATCTTGGTCACAACACTGCAAAATGTAGAGACTCTGCAGTCCAGCATCTGTCACTGACAGGAAGCTTTTCCTGAAATATATACAAAATGTTCTCTCTTGTTCTTATTTTGCATGATGCAATAGAAGTAATCCTGCGCTATCTAACAGTTGCTTAATCATGTTAACTAGTTCCTCCTCCTACCTTCTGGCTTTGTAGCTTTTTTTTCCCAAAACTAGCTAGTTCCTACTCTCAGAGCACATGGGCTGAACCCAAGATGTAGCTCTGCAGCTCCCCAGGCATTTTCTGGAAGTGCAGCTTGGGCTCCTACTTTGCATTTGTAGCATTATCTTCTTTTGAAAACATAACCCTTCCTCCAAACTTCTTACTCTTCTGCTCCACCATTCTGCTTCTTGAGCTTCTAGGACAAAAGTTACACTGATCTTTCTTTCCACTGCAGATTTAGCTAGCAGTGCATGCATGCCATTTCTGCTAAAAGGTTGTAGGTCTGATAGCACCGTGATCTTGCTGAAGAGGAAAAAGAGATAGGGTTGGGTTGTTTTTTTCCTTCCCAGAGGTGAACCTTTTCCATAGATGAAACCTGTTTTCCCCCACTTTTTAGAGGGCTGCATACAGCCTCCTAATCATTCCAGGTCAGTACAGAAATGTCAAATTTGAGAGTCTGATTATTTGTCCAGATTTTGGTTTTGAGAGACCTTTATTGAAACAAAACAAAATAACTTATTTTGTCTTTCTTAATTATACAGTATCTTTAAGAGAGACTGTGCAGACCTATTTTATTATTTTTTAATTTTAGTATTTTAATGGTTTCCAGAATAAAGATTAAAACAGGCCTGTCTGCTTCCAGGAACAGCACTCTCCATTAGAAAACAAAGCACTCAATTAGCTAGCATTAAGCATCACAAATAAGACAGTACAAGAGAAAAAAAAGCACATTTAAAACATCAGGTTAGGAAGAAGTAGACAACTACCGCATTTTGGTTGTATAACACTTTCCCACTCCCAAGTGTGGCTATTCTATTTCTGTAATAGATGTTTTTTCCATATGTTACAATTTCTACATTGTGAGCAGCTCCACTCTAAGCTCACAGGGATTAGGTTACAGTAGGACTTGTCATATGGCAATACAATAGGTCAAAGCAAATGAGTATCTAAATTGGGGTAGCTGTTCATATATAGTAACAGAGAATGGTATTTCATGTTTAGCATGTCACACTTCTTATTTGGCTGTAATATGGATTTGCTCATGCATCACTTTTGAGCAGAGAAGAAAAATTCAATTTACGTTCTATGTTGACATTATACAAAATGCCTGTCCTCACAGTAACATGAAAAGCACCTCTGAAACCCAGTGTTTCATTCAGAGGTATCTGGCTATGTTTACACAGGTGAGCTCCACAATGCCAGTACTTGGTTTTGGCTATGAGGCCAATTAGCACTGAGCAGCTTAGGTCCACCCTATCCAGCTCTGCCAGCCTCTGAAATGGTGTGGCTGCATCCAAACCGCCTGTTGGGAATGGACTTTGGTTGGTGCCAACTCCTAACTAGTGCCCTAGAGTTGCTGCAGAAGGTGCCCTTTTGCCAGGGCTAGAAGTATGCCAGGGTCATAGCATGGGCAAGGCAGTGCCAGCGCCCAGGCTCATCCCCGGACGCCCCGTCATGCAGTACACAGGAGCCCAAGACACACAGAGTGGTCTGCAGAGCCGAGGTGTGTCTGTAGGTAGCAAAGCCGAGAAGTACATTGAGCCAAATTCTGCATTCAAGAAACAGTTACTTCTGTGGATTTCTACTGGCAGAGGTTTTGACTCGTAACTCCAAAGCAGTCCAGCACAAATTAAAACAGAAATATGAACTAAGAACAGTTTCAGAGAGTAGTGCAGTAGTAGCTAGAGTAATGCATGTGCCAGACAACAGGATTTGGCTTGTGACTCCAGTAAAGCTATGGGAACACCACAATTTCCATTTCCTCTTCCACTACAATGACATCCTACTGCTGCAGTGCTGATTTTACCTCCAGAAGTAAGGAAATGGAAAGGTAAAATTCATAATTCTAAATACTCAGACTTTCCGATGCTTTCTACTTTTCAGGGCAGGTCTTAAGCACTTCAGAAAACCACGCTGCTCTTTCTACTGTTTTGTGAGTGAAAAGTGGCACAGTTCGTACAGTGAGCTGAGAGGCACTGTGCCAGAGTATACATAAAACTCAGTAAACTGAGAAGAGAGTATATAATAATGAATATGAGAATGAGTACTAAGGGGATTTACATTATACAGAATAAGATATTTGGATGTTGTTCACTGGGAATATAGGGCAGCTTTTAATATTATCTGATAGCAACAGCCTGTAATTTACCCTCTGGAAATCAATAAAAACAATGTTGTAGGCTTTGCCTTGTTCAATAGTACGCTAGGGTAAAGCAAGCAGAATTCCTCTGAGAACCCAGTCTTCCTTTTGCTGTGGCAATGGCATTACTAAGCTAATCTTCAAATCATCTGAACAGCTTAAAAGATGGAGTATCTCATATCTAGGTGTATATGGTGTGAATACAAAACATATTTTCCACTAATGAGCAATAATGTTTAACTGGCATACTCATAAAGTATGAGAAATCTAATACAACACTTTGTCTTCTTAAATGGAGCATCTGCATACAGGACAACCAGTGAAGTTACCCTCTTCAGTTAACCCAAGACATGTTTATGTATGTTTACTTTATCTTTTGCCCCTTATTCTCCCTTTCAAACCCAAAAGGACATGGGATAGCAGCAGACGCACTGCTTAAGCAAACTAATGTAAATGCAGAAAATGTAAAGTGATCTTATTTTCCTTCCAGGCTCACTCTTGCTTTAAGAAATCATGTTGGAAGTCTCCTGCAAGAGCCACGGGAACAGACTACCAGCCTGATTTTTAATGCCCAGGGCTGCAAGAACAGTATTTTACCCAGGCTCCTTCCCCTGCTATATACATACTTAAAAAGAGGATTCCAGATGGGGTTGGCAATTTGTTGGCTTGCCATCTGAACCAATCTCTCTGATATTATTTATAGAAGGTCTGCTTTTAAATGGGCTAGCTGATATTCTCATCCATCTCACTGCAGCCCTTGACTCCAGGGACTGCCAGCAGACTGTCACAGCCATGACACTTGGCCGGCCGGGTCCTCGGTTGGTATAAATCAGCACTATTCTTGCTTACTGCTGCTAAGGGTTTCACTTGACATTTTCACTACCGCTTGATTCATACCCCAGATAATCTGTCTCACTTTCATGGTTTTACTTGCGTATTTAGCAAAAATCCTTAAAAGCTGTTAGCTAGCTTCTAATTGAATATTTCAACTGAAGTGTCCTTTTAGACAGCTTCAAAGAACTGCAGTGCTAAATGGTATATTATTATTAAAATTATTATTTGTAATGAATATAACCATTATTAAAATTCCCGGTACAATTACTGTATATTGGAAACTTTTCTGAGATTTTGTCACTACCAGAAAAGTATAATTTTTATTATACAGAAATAAATTAGTGGGCAAAAGCAACAGGTATTCTTATTTATGCTATGTTGCAAATTGATAGACAATAGTTAACGGTCAATTATTTCCCCTTTACAAAAGATGAAAAGCTATTACCCATTACAGTATATTTCAACAGAGTTATTAATTTCTAGTCAAGTTTTTGCTCTAACTTTATGCTGGAGATTTACAAAACAAACTAATTGCATTTGAAAGATTTGGCCCCATGAAAATGGCATTCACCATTCTTTGGTCTGTACTACTGTTTGTTTTTTTGAACCAAGAAGCAGAACAATTTGCAATATTAAATGCAATTTTCAGCTGTAATCTGCCACTACAGCTGGTGGCCCACAGAAATGCCCAGGGCTATTTGAATGCTATTGCAGCAGAACTCACACATATTCCAAATCATCGTAAAGCCTCATTTTTCCTAGACTGCCATACGGAGTGTTTTGGATATATTCTTGGGCCTTCCCCCCACAACAGGGCAAGGAAATGACCTATGGTGGATGGAATTTAAACTGATACCTACATAACCTAAGAAATACAGGTCTCAATTCTGTATCTACTGAAGCTTCCTGTCTCCCCAAACATTTGCCAATCAATTTAATTGAAGGAGCATCAGTGTGCTCAGTAAGGAGATGAAGAAAATACTGCTTTTCCTTTGCAGTGTGCTCTTTTATTCATGTGGTTCTTTGAATGAAATACCTTCCAGAAACACTAAAACATCTGGCTAATGTCACGGTTCGAAACTTCTCCACATAAGCAAGTTTCCAGTGCATTACTTCTCCACATGAGTGCCTGACCTTGTAGCAAAGCATACTAAAAAGTTACTTGGCCATAAATTTTAAAATAGAGAGCAAAAGCAAGAAAACAAATGACAGAAATAATTCATTGCATCAATGTGCAGTAATATAAATATTTTAAGGAAGGTCCCTCTCCTTGACAGAGGATTATTTTTTTTTTTCTCTACAGTGGTATACATATAATAGCAGCAATACTGCATGGTACTGATCATCATCTCTTACTGTGTTTTATTTCCAGCCGGAAAGAACTGCATAACCATAGCATAACTAATAGTGCATTCTTCAGAACCCCCTCAACCAGCAGCCTCCATTAGTCTGAGAAGCATGCTGACTAGTTCCAGCAGTGGTGACCTTTGTATGGACTCACTTAGATCACAGACTCAGTTCCCATAATCTGCAAAGAAGCCTTCAGCTGTAAACAAAACAATTTTATTGCTGTCTCATCTTTGCTCAGTGAAAAATCCCGTAACAGAGTTATCCACTGCACTACTAACATGACTAAACAGTGAGGGATCTTCTCTGGTATAATTAAATAGATTATTTTACCTAAAAATCCCCAAATGGCTCATAAAATGTCCTTCACAGCAGAAATGAGGTATGAACTTGCATCAGTTGTTTCATTTTCTTCCATGGCTCTTAACATTCCCAGCCTGGCATTAAAGAACTATCACTTCTTTGTCAATAAACTCATTTCTGGAATCCTGAGAGAATTATGGTTTTGCAGATCAGAAAAGGACAGGGAAGTATACAAATATGAAGATAACCTTCTTGTGAAATACAAGTATGATAAATGCTACAGCACCTTGGAATACAGCCAACCAACAAGAAGTACAGCACTTTATCCTGTGGGGCAGCAACCATAGGAGGCAATACAACTGGGAGGGATGGCAAAAGGGAGATACATAGTCCATAAACCTCTCAGAGGCTTGCCCTTTCAACTATTCTTGCTGCAGTTCCTGAAAAGCATTGGACTACAATCAGGCAGGTCCTCCTTGTTCCCTCTACCTGAGTCGAGGGTAGGCAGAGACACCATTTCACTGTCCCGAGAATGCTGAACTTAGCGGGAAGGCTGACCCATCTGATGTCTACATGATTTAAAGTTTGATCCACAAGCATCAGTGGATCAATCTGCACAGAAACAGAGCTTATTTCTTTAGACACAGTAAAATCCCTTTCATTGCACCAAGGGAGTAGTACAGTTTTACTTTATCTCAATATAAAATGTTACTAATGGAGTCTGTTGAGAAAGACACTGTAATCAACCTATTCTGGACAACATCCCCTTGCCCCGCACCGCTAATCCTTCCCATGTTCAAGGAAAGCTTCAGCTCTGTGCCACCCCAGCATCACTACGCGTGCACATGTTCACAAGGCATCAAGGCTGCTGAGCACTTTGCAAGACTGAGCCTGTGTATTTCTCACTCAACAGATACTCTTTACTAGAGCCAGTCATACAGCAGAAGAAGTTATTGCGGTTAGGTGATACTTACCATCATCTGTCCAGGGTTTTGAGGATTCCCTGATTCACTTCAAGCAAAATTAGCCAGGTTAGTCAATGACAGAGAAGTGTTTAACCTCACTGGGGTGATTTTGCGTTAAAGGAGTACTCACATAAGCTGCCCTGCTATGGATCAGTGTACACAGTGTGTATCACCAGTGCATGGTGTATGCGACCGGGGATGGTGGCAGCAATGACTATGTGGGACCAGCAACCTCTTCTGCCAGCACTTTTGAATCTAGAAGAGGATAGGGTTTTGAGGCTGTTGAGCCATTATTGTTTTCCTTATCTAACAACTGCCAGCATAGTAACTTTGTTTCTATCAACATTTCTTTGTAACAAGTGAGGTTAATTAGTACTGTGTATCATCACATACCACTTGCTAGAACTCACTATGAAAGATGACAGCTTGTAGCAACCCACCACAAAGTACAGGCAGGGTTACCAAAAGCATGGCCAGTTTTCACTTGATCGTCTTATCAGGGAAGCAGGCATGCCAAAGATCACACAACTCCCACATAGGGGGTAAAGAGGACTGTGATCACGGTGAAGGGGATCACACAAGGAAAGCAAAAGACAAGAGTTATCTTATGCCCCCTCTGCCAGTTATTTAAATGGATATAAAAGATATATATAATTCTCTCTCCCCCAATGTGTTTGGGACCTAATACAGTTGCAAAGGTACTGACAATAAAGTAATAGTAGCATGCGAAGAGGATGGCGCACTTGGCCTCAATATGGAAAATAAACTAAATTTCAACCATATAAGAAGAATCTCTGCAAATCCTTCTGCAAAATAGTACATGTCATCTGATAGCCAAAAAGGCCCTTATTTTTTCCACCTATGCAAAGTGATGGTTTCGCAATTATGCTGACTGTAAGATGGACATTAAGGTATTTGCCCTTGAATACTTAAGCTAATGGACAGTCTAGATACAACAGACAGGAACAAACTCCCCACAAAAATATCCAGGAGGGAAGTTTTAAGAGGGTCTTAACCATTAGCACAGACATCTTCTGCAACTGGCTCCCAGTGGCATCAGTGGAAGACAGAAAACAACCAATATATTGCAGTAACAGGAGGCTGCACTCGGGGCAGCTCCCATCTTGCTACACAGTCACAAATCACTGGCGACTGGTTCTCTGCTAACACACTTTTTGAAAAGTGATCATTAAAGTTCCAGCTCCATCAACATGGAGTAAATTTTAGCAACCTCATCTCCATTTCAAAGCTCCTCATCAGGGTCTTCTGAACTTTTTTATTACTCTTTTTCTTTCTCATCTTCTCTTAGTGTGATGAAGAAGAAGTGTTGGTACTTGTCCCATCATGAAACTAGTCACCTATAAAAGTCAGGTAATCCTGTTTTTTTGCTTGCTACAACTGAGCTGAAATGAAATCTCTTCCTAGCTTCTCATGGGTAATTCTTCAAGTCCTTTAATACAAACAGGTTTGGTTAAGAGCTTTGCTCAAGTTTCCCAATGTACTGTAGTTATGTATCACTGTGGTCCAAAGTACTCCCAAATTTAAAATTTTCACTATTTTAGAACAGTTACAAATTAACCTGGACATTTTTTGATTGTGAACCAAAGAAATCCCTATCTTTGCTCATGTTTTCTTTCAGGAAAAAAAGTAGTTCTGCCATTTCTCTAAAAAAATTATATAACAAACACTGCTGCTTTTTCCCTGCATCCGTAACATAACTTAATAGCAAGGCAATCACATTTGACTTGATTCATCTCCAGAATTTCTAGTTGCAATTCATTTTACACAAAACATCCTGCCAGGAAGGTGGAAGGGAGCCTAACATCTGCAATCAAATAGATTATAGAGCAAGACAGTCTGCTGCATACTCATGAAATAGTAAAATGTAGCCTAGTTTTAAAAATGACACAATTCTGTGGTTCAAAATTCCTTATATTCAAATAAAAACTGGTACAAAAATTAAATTCAATAAGCTAATTTCATTTCTTTTCAAGGGCCATATATGTTGACAGGATTTAAATTTGGACTTACATATGTTTGTATTAAATATAAAGGGAGAAAAAGAAATTGAATTTCACTTTTCAATTAAAAGTCAAATGCCACCTGAAATGACTATAGATCAGACACTGAAGGATATTCAGCAATACGTGTTCATACCATGTAGAACTATTTTCTAAAAGTAGTTATTAATTAAAAAAAACCCAACCAGCAAACAAAAAAAAAAAACCAACCAAAAACATAGAGACATTTTAATTTCAAGAAGGATTGCCTAAGACATATAGATATATCTAACATAATTCTAAAAACTCCCCGATTTCACAATCACCATTATTTTTATTCTCTTTGCTTCAAGATGACTATATTCTCCATTTTCTAAGACCACAAATAGGCATCCACTGCTGAAGGCTTTTTTACATCTCCTTCCTCCTATTTAAAAGCCTGTTCTTCTATCATGCCCTCCTGGATACCTTGCAACGAAGTTAACTTAACAGTTCATCTAAACCCCCTATTTTGTCTCCCAGATTTTCCTTACATCTCTTCTTTCTCTTGGTCTTCACTGGTGTGTACAGTTCTTCCAGCAGTCTAGCTTCATTATTGAGGGATTATTTTCAACAGCCATTGTCAGTCCCAAGAAAGGACACACAAGTAGAGATACTCATGATTCACAAACACTAATGACAGTCTTGGCTGTCATCAGGCCTTGGTTAGGCTTATTGTCTTGGTCATCAAACCTAACGTTGTTGGTTGCAGGAGAAGAAAGACTTGTGTAACTTTCAACTTTGACACGGTAAGTATTGAACATTTATTTTTGGTTGGGACCACTAAATTTTCTTTCTTCCAATAGTGAGTGGAAGCAATCTTAGCAACCTAATCATGGGCACTCTGAAGTTCTGAGGGAAAAAGACAAATAACACTTAGTTGTTATTCAAAATGTCATTCTGAGGAATGCACCTTTCCTTCAAGCTATTTGTTTTTTCATCCACATCACACACCTCTTTGTGCATATCTTGTGTGTATGAGTGAACGTATGCATAGGAGTGAAGAAACAACATTACACAGGGAGACTGGCAAGACAGGAAAGAATACAAGCACTGGAGAATGGAGTGTATATAGGACTCGCCAAGCTCAGCTGATGAGTGTGTTTTCACATTTAGGGAAGAAGAAGGGAAAAGGATAGTGTCTTTATAGTACCAGAGCAGGTATTTCTTCGATCAACTAGGAGTTAAAACCTCACAAAACTGAAGTGAAAAGGACACACAGCCTGCAGGACAGGGGGCTAACACCGCTGGAAACCAGTTAGACAGCCTGGCAAATGTACAAGCGTTGTTTGACAACAGGGATTGACCTACTATTTGTGGTAGGCAAACCTGTCCCGTCTCTCATGACTGAAAGCCAGGCAACACATCTTTTGTACTATAGCCACATAAATGCAAAATAATTCATGATAACTCACAACAAACTGCAAATTTGACCAAGTCATTGATTTGCAAATGTAACTTGCAGGATTTTCAAAGTCAGCTTAAGACCTAAATAAAATAGTTGCATTTCATTCACTGAACTTTCCTTTACCCTCAAAAAACAATCCCAAGTTTGATACAGTTGGGCAATTTTTGGTCAGGCCCAAAAGAGCAAGATCTGGACTGAATGTCACTGGCCTGGCTGTGTGTTGGAGCTTGCCTGCTTCCTGGGCACAGGGTACATAGCCCCAGGCCCTGCGTTCATTTCCTTATTTCCACAAATATTTGCATGTGTTATAGTCAATATGCACCATAAGTAATAGTGTATAATAGCTATCAAACAACAAAGTAAGTGCTTAATCTTATTAAATCAAAAAACGTAAAAGTGCTCCCATTGCTATGCTCCGCCCTCTCAAGTTGTAAATCACATCTTTTAGAATGCAAGTAAGTTTCATATTTTATTTTGATCTGACCAGCCTTATTCCACATCAGTAATTGTCTGACATGGTAATTTTGTATGCATTCAGTATTTCACAGCTTTTTTTAACAATTTCTGGCCGGTACAACGAAGACTCTAATCCTTGGTTGGTCAGCTGTGTTTAACTTGAGGCACCTCAGCTGAAACAAAACTTATAGGAAGACCATAATGAAGTTTGGGCATTTTCATGTTTACTGTGACTGAAGTGAGTCAAGTAGCATGGTGAGCTGCTGCTTACTGCAAATGCTTGCCTTTATTTAATGTGCTTTTTGTTTCTCATATACAACAGTCACATGATCGTGATTTGCACCTGCATGTTTGCTAACCAGGATAATTTAGGGGCAATAAAAAGCCCAGATTAATCTCCCAGCACAATTAGTTTAAAGGCCATCATGATAATATGATAGGAAGATGAAAAAATGGATGTGAAAGTCATCCTCTTCTGCCTGTTCCATGTGCCCAGCTTCAAACCATCCGCCTAGCTGGGGCATGGCCAGGCTGGATAGATACAGGGCAGTGCTTCCTCCCACCCACCGCCCGGAGGGAGAACCCGGCACCAGGTGTGGCAGAAGAGAGGGAGGGAGGCCAAGGGACCCGTTGAAAGGAAAGCCCTTTCTCTTCCCTCTCTTTTCTCCAGACTGTGCTGGACTGAGGGAAAAGACAATCATATCCACTATGCTCGTCACATACTTCCTCTGTCTCTCCGTTTTCAAGATGTCTCAGGCTATCTTACTCCCCTATGAACACTGGTAAAACACTGCCACATCTATTTTTTTCTCCTCCTTTCAGACACCACCCTCTTACCTCATCCATAGCCATACCTCCTTGCTTCGGATTCCCATCGTCCTATAACTATCCTTTTTGTCCCTTCCTCATTCTCAGGGGTTTGTACCACACCTTTCAGTTGCTACATGCCAAAAGCCCACCTCTCTCAGAAACCTTTGTGACTTTGCATGCAATGACATCTCCCGAATGATTTTTTTGACTATAAGCAGTTTGAGGTCCTGCTATGCTAAATGGTACATTCAGTGTATGTTCCATTCACTCATGGGAGCACATATGAAGAAAGCTGGTGCATGACAGGTAATGCCAGAAAAAAAGTTGAAAAGCAGTGAAGTGAGGGGACCGAGAGAAGCAAGACACAGAAGAATTTACCACTTTTTTGTATCTTTTGTTCTGTGTCAACAGAACAATCTTAAAAACAATTTGTATTTGCTGTCTTCACCTATTCTGTATATGAGCAGAAAGATGCACTAGCTATTTGCTTTTCACATAAAGACATTCTGTACTGGTTATATGATTAAAAAGTTTTGAAATATAAAATTTTCCTAGGCATTTCCCCCAAGCAAAATTTACAACATGTACCCTCATACCATGACCTGTGAAGGAAGAACATTTTAAAACAGCCAACTCATTTTCTTGAGGCTGTCTTCTAGATTTCTTGCACTATTGGTGTACACATTTTTTAATTGATGGTATAAACTCTCATTTTATTTATGCCTAGACAGCTTCCTGAGTAACATGAATGAAACATAAACCAGATCAGAAAACTGGATTTTTCTAACCTACAGCTAATGAATTATGTGAATTTCATCAAAACTGATTTCAGACACAATGTGACAGAAATCTGGCTGCATCTTCCAGAAGAAAGGTTGAAAATATTTCACTGAGCAAAAAGTCAAGAATAAATATTTTATTGTGTAACCAAACTTAGGACAAACATCATTTTCAGCACATAATTTAACAGAAACAACATTCCAGTCAAATTAGCCAGCTCGACTCAGTGCACCAAAGGATAAGGCAATCAGAATAGCTTCCTCTAATTCAACTTATATTTACTCAACTAAAAGCAAAACCAGAGATATGCTTGATAGTCACTCCAGACACTACCAGATGAACACATAGAGATAAAGTGCAACTATTCCCTCACTCGGTCAGCTTAAAACTACACATCCAACCAACACCCAAATGGAAAATGAACTGATGATTTCCTTCATCTTTCATCAACATTGCCATCAACAAAATCTCCACTCTTTCTATCTATTGCTAATGAGCATTACTATCAACATCAAAACCTTCTCATCTCTTACTCCAAATTGCACATTAAATTGCACCTGCTTTTAATTCTTTTTCATCCCTTACTCGAAATCAGACTTGCCAAAAAGGAAAATTAAAATACTTACTTTAGCTACATTTTGTGTAGGTAGAGAAATGGACCGCTAGAATGCTCATAAACAAAATCAGACATAATACTTATCTCTATTCCAGACAAATCTTAATCTACTTAGTGGAAATACTGCTCAATTTGTCTCCACCTATCCCCATCCCTTCTCGACAAAGCGATCAGTTAGTTTTCCAAAAAGAAAAAAAACAAAACACAACCCAACAGACCAAGAAAACCCAAACCCCAAGGAACGCCCGCCTGCTTCCCGCAGCTTTCCCCTCCCGAGGCGGCAGCAGGCAGCGCTGCACACTGCTGCCCACTTACTGATTTTGTCCTCCCCTCTGGAGAAAGGAAAGCAGCAGAGCTGGCCCATGGCATCTACCGCTTTATTTTCTTCCTCCTCCTCTCTGCGGGCACCTCAAGCAAAAGCTGTAGATCAGGCTGCAGCCCCTGAAGAAATTGCTTATTCTGCTCTGGGAGCGAGCGGGAGGCCGGGTGTGANCCCCCGCCGCCGCCGCCGCCGCCGCCGCCGCCGCTCGGCCCCGGCGCCGGCCCACGGGGGAGCGGGGAGCGCTCGCGCCCTGCGCTTTTCCTCCCTGCCCTGCAGCTGCTCGTAGAGGCAGTGCCCGGTCTTCCCTTTCTCGTCCTTACGTCAAAGGAGGGATGGGCACTTAAAAAAATAGGCACCGTTTGGCCACCGTAAATAAGGCACTGGTGGTTTAAAAAGTGCCGCTGTGGCTTCGTGCCCTCTGCCACCACAGCTCCCCTCCGCTTCACAAAAGCGTGCTGAGAAAGGGGAGAAAATACGGTTAAGTATATCTATTAAGTAGTTATACTTAATAAATGGGCTTTCCTTCTTTCCGTCAGAAGCAAACCCGAGGTTCTAAGACTAAGCAAGGAAAAAAGCCGGCCGAGCTGCTGGAGGAGCGGCAGGCCTAGCGAGAGATGCTGAGAAACAAACTGGGATTATCGCTCTCAGTTCGGTGGGGAGTCGCTAGCGATGTCCGTAGGAACAGAGCTGGTCACCTTCACTCCAGGTTACCAGCCTTCCTTCTCAAGAGGGTATGTATGTATGACAAGTGTGGGTGATGAAGGTCCCCTGGTGGATGTAATAAACTTAGGCTTTCCTAAGGTAATAGAAAACTTCCGAGATGAAACATCAGTAAAAAGTAAATTAGTGATTAAAGATGAAAAATAATCAAAGGCAGTCCTACAGGGATTAGTACTAGTCCCAACATTACTCAACACAATCATTAATTACTTGGAAGTAAGTAAGTAATAAAGCACCTGAGAGCAGAAGTTTGGCATGCGCAGTGAAATAGGACAGTAAATGAGCACAGCCTGTGTGGCTTTGGCAAACAGTCTATTCATCCAAAGTATGTAAATAAAACCAAATGTAAAGACATATATTTTGTTCAAGTATTCTTGCACTCACCAAAACAAAAAACTCCCGGCTTCCTACCTACTTTGTCTTGTGGTTCACTGAGTTTTTAAAAGAATTAGACAAACACTACTGGGGTGCTCACACACTGCTAGCTACCAAAGCATCCTTGCAGGGTAAGTATATTGTGAATATCCAAGCTTTTGCTGCAAATAGCTGTCATCACAGACCGTTCTGTTAGACAACAAAGAATGTGCATGAGGTGATACGTGGCTGAGAAGTAGCTCTTTGGTGCCCAGTGAACTCATATGGAAGACTGACCCATGGTAAGCCACTCATAATGACAACAGTCCCTGGATGCCTCATGGCTCTTAAAAGTTGAGCTCATACTGCCTTTTTCCCTTCATTGTGGGAATTAATAAAATCTCATTCTTCTACCTGGATGTGTATTTCTGCTAACATGTAGATATTTAATATTTTGAGATTCCTACATCTGTTTAATTTACCAGAAATTTGCCAACAACTTTTAAAGTTATCGTTGTAATGGACAGATAACGCACGCACATCCACATATGCAAGGCATGATCCCACAAGCCTTCTATCATTAGGCTAATAATGAACGAACAAAGGTATACATAGAAACTGTGGGATTACAGCCTAGAAAGTCTACAGAGGAGACCCAGGAAAACCACGGTGCTTCACTGAAAGATCATCTGTGTGCACTGGAAAAGCAGCCTTTCATGGCTGCAGTCGCTTTGCTTTTTAAAGTAATTTTTTTACATTCAGAACGTAAAAAAAAAATTCAGAAGAAACCAAATCCACAAATGCTTTCTGTTAATGACCTAATCTTGCACACCTCCTCTGGCAATACCTGCAGTCACTGATATATTTTGAGCACCCACTGAATAAAACAGAGAGCCTGTGATAGCGATGGTTCTTAACATTTAATTTTAACATGAAAGATGGATAAAGCATGTACTTGTTTGCCTTATCACACTGATAAAATACATGATAAGGCTTAGATGACTTTTTTTAGTATTCTTGTTTATATTCTAAAGACTAATATTTACAGTTGAAAAAAGAATCCATTTACCACAAAATGAGGGTATGAATTCTGCCACTATTAACCTGCACTTTTGAAGTGTTCTAGTTCATATGACACGCTTTCCGGAAAATCAATAATTTAATCAGGGGCATAAATCCTCCACAAAAATTTTTAGTGCTTCATATTCAAACTACTATTTGATTCATGAAATTATATGTTTGTTTTCCTACAAACCTATGTAAAAATCTCAGACTGGAGAATACTATGAATATTTCATATTTCTTATAGAGATAAGTCAGCTTATCTGAGAAGAACAAGTGTTAATATAGTTAACATATTTGTCAGGCATGTTTCCTTATGAAAATAGAATTGTCTTTAAGCTAAGTACTATTCCAAAACTAAAATGCACTAAAATAAGGTTGCCAGCTTGTAATTTTTTTTATTCTTTTCCATCACTACTCTGTTATTAACAATAATTAAATCATCTACTGTTTTAAGAATTATTATCTGCCAGTAGCAGAAACAAAAAATCGGGATGCTATGCAAGTTTTTAAAAGAACTGTAACAGTTATTAAGTTCTATACTCATAGAAATTCATTTCAGCTGTTCAGTTGCCTCACTTGCGGAGATGCTGTCAGCCTAACCAAGAGCAAAAAGAAAAGAACATGACCCATATTCTACAATGTAAGTGAATTAAACATGAATACTACAGGGCATAAGTGAAGCCAGTCATCAAAGCACAGAGAGACTATTTCTAACAGTGAGCAGTATCTTCCATTCTGCTCAGGATCAAAACAATAACACAGGCAATATTTTAGGCAAGAAAACAAATATTCTCCACCAGGAAAAGTTAAAAAAAAAATCAGAAATGTTCAAGTAATAAACCAAACAATAATATATATTTTTCAGTTTTATGCAGGCATACTCTCCTTTTATATAGACAGATCATATCTACATAGTACCTAAATGAATACAAAACTCCTGGTGCTGTCATCTTCTGACAAGTATATTCAAAAAAGCAGCATATGAAGCACAAAGTCCTCTTGTAGTTAAAACCAAGCATCCTTCTGTTAAAACATGCAATAACCATAGTTCTTACTGATCGCTTTCTGAGCAGTCCTGGCAATCCATGGATGTCAGGCCGACAATACTCTATTAAGCATACTGGAATTGTCACAACCAGTGACAGACCTCTTTCATCCATCTACGAGCCATCTTTTAGCCAAAACTAACAAAGCACATAAGCACAAATGTGGATACAGAGAGGAAACAGGATTTGAGGAAGGCCCTGGCCTTTCAACACTGGCCAGATAAGCGTACGTCTTCTAACTTGCAAGATGAGGGCAGGGACCAGGAAGTCAATTGGAACCTCCAGCGCTGGTCCCTCTTAAGTATTTGGGCACATATTCAGGAACAAAAGTGGGCCTGATCACACTTTCAGTGCTTTGCTAGCTCAAGGCCTGTAGTTTGTTCTGTTTTGACATCTCTTGAAATATTGGTGAGATATGCAAGTACATTTTGACAGAAGTTACAGCACAGCAGCAAAGCATTCAGCTGTTTCAGGCACGTTAAATTTGACTAAATATAGAATTATAGTAACTCGAGCATTATGAGGCCTAAACAGCCAAAGTAGCATTAAAAATGAACAAGCCCCAGAAGACACCAGTATGTATTTTGTTGGGAGGCAGGGAAGCTGGAGGGCACTTTGGGATTGAAACTGAGGGGTGGAATTTTTCCAGGTAAGGCAAGGTGCCATCCTTTTTAGGTGGTTGCCTAGATTAGCCAAGACAAACTGGTGCAAAAACCAGCAAACAGAACTACTGGCTTCCACCAAGCAGAAATTACAATTTTGAATCTTAGAAAGTATGTCTCTTCAGAGCAGATAAAGACTAAGAGAAACTAAAAGGTCTTCATTCTAAGCAGAGGCAATTTCAGCCTTCTTAATGCTCCTGAATATTGTTCAGCTGATCCAGAAGGAACCTAGCAAAGTTTTTTTTAGATGATGCTTGTGGTGCAAATTATGTAAAAAGTGGGTGAGGAAGAAAAGTTGATCTGCATTTCAACTTAAAAAGTATTTCTGCACTCAGAATCTAAGCTGTTCCCA